>VWZF01006833.1:3623693-3722512 GCA_013396755.1 Sclerurus mexicanus | reverse complement strand
TCCCCCTTCGCCCGGCGGGGCCCGCCCGGCGCATCCCCGGCGGAGCCGCCGGGTCGGTGCGGGCGGCGGCGGGGGCCGCCGGCACACACAATGGGGCTCACCCCGCGGGGAGGGCTCGGGCGGCGTTTCCCACCCCGAGTTCGGGATTCGTGTCACACGCCGGCGAGGCCCCGCGTTAATGGAAACTCTCTGTCTCTCTGCAGATGGCTTTCCGGATGCCGCGATCCGCGCTGGGCAGAACACTCGATGTGGCCATTCAGGCGCTTTGATTTCTTTCTCTCCGCGTAGAGTACCCTGCGCTCCATTTCAATGCGAGCGGGGAGGCTGGCCGAGTGAAAGGCTGCCTTGGGGATCTTCTGTGGGATCTGCTCTGCCTGCTGTCGGAGGGTGGAAGCTTTGTGCGAGGGAGCCGTTCTTGCCATTCTTCTTCAGGAGTCGAGGAAGCTTTCTCTTTGACAATGATGAAAACTGAAGGCAAGGGAGAAAGGACTTTAAGAAGTGCTTCTCCACACCGAAATGCCTATAAATCTGATTTCCATGCTATCAAATGCTCTTTTGATGGTGTAAACAATCCTGATAGCGCTTCCAACAAAACAGGCTTGCATCAGAAGCTGAGCGCCTCTTCCAATGGAGGGGGAAATGACCCACAGAGTCGAGGCAGAGCTGCCACTTACGGCAATAGAGTACACAAGATCAAAAACATGTTTCTGCAAATGGGAAGCTCTTCTTCCACAACGTCTTGTGAAAGCAGTCCACCCGCTGAGACTAAATTAATCAGCCGGGCCACGGCAGCAGAGTATGGACCTTCTCCAGCTAGCCCATCTTTTCTCATTGTCCAAAAAAATAATCTTCTTAATACAAGCACCAACCCCTCTGTCAGTCCTGTGGATTCATTGTCTGTGCCTTCTGCTGCTGACAAGGTCATCCGTAGCAGTGATGAGGCAGACTTGGACAAAGTTGCCTTAGCAGAAAAATTTTCGGAGACCAGGAAGCTTTTCGAGAGAAATATAAAACAACGGAGCTCAGTGGACAGATACTCCCCCAGCAAATGTGAAAGAAGTGAAGATAAGAGGAGACGTGGTTCAGCTTCTGATTGCAGCAATGTGGTGGACCACTTCAGTTTGAATACAGAAGCGAGTCTTCCAGTTGCACTGGAGAAAGTTGAAAGGCAAGTCAATGAGGAGTTGAAACAGCAACATCCCAATAGTGGTTCTAAATCCTCCTTCCTGAATGCAGGGCCTATTTCTAGGAGGCTGGAAAGTTTTCTGGGTGATAGTGATACTGAAGAATCCAAAGAAATTTCCAAAAATGATAGTCCTCTAAATCAGGACCCTTTGAGAGGCCAGCAGAGTTTGAAAGCATCTGCTGTGGCTGAAGGATGTCCCGAGAAGGAGAAGGGTGCGTTCCCCAAGATGCCTGGGACCCGCAGAGATGAGTCGAGCAAGGCACTTGGAAAAGATGAAAGAGAGCAAATGGTACTTGAGAGAAGCTCATGGGATATGAGCAGTGTGCCTGGTCAGGAGGCTCAGCAGAGATCAGATAGTGTTTCCTCCTGGGTTTCCCCCACAGAGAGGATTTGCACAGAGCTAGTTGCACAAAATGAAACCTCAGGGCATGAAAATGAAGGTTTGGAGAAAGATCACGTTGTTCAAGCAGATCAGATGCTCGTATGTCAAGTACAAGAAGGGAAAAGGAGTGACTATGCCTTGGAAGTGATAGAAGAGTTTATGGATGGCAGTAAGACCAGTCGGGAAGAAGAGAGAGATAGGTTGTCCGTAAGAGATGATCCACTTACACAAGTTCAAGAAGTTCTAGAGCAGGAAGAAGAGGAACAAATGTTGGAAAAGCAAAGCGAAGACTTCAGTGCTTTTGGAATAGCGAATGCTGCTTTTGATGATGACAGGGATGCAGAGCCAGAAAATCAAGAGCCTGAAGGCAAAGAAATTTTGGAGGGAGAGGATGAGTATATGTATGACAGTGAATATGAGGAGTTTCCTGGGCTTTCTGAAGAGGAGGATCCTGAGCCAGACCGAAAAGTCAAGTTCTCAACAGCTCCTATCAAAGTAAGCGCATTTGAATTTTCTTTATTTTTTGTTTTGTAGTCAAAAATACCCAGGAAATAGATTTTATGAGTTTTTTTCCAAAGCTCTAGAAAAAGTGTCATTATACGGTTTTTATTCAACACTAAATAAGAGAAAAGTTACAAGTTTAAAAAATTCATAAATTAATCACAAGTGATTTCTTACTTACAGCAGCTTCATAAGATAGTGTAGTGAAGCACATGAGATTTTATTTGCTGAATATTTTCAGGAGCACAGGTCTTTTAGGGAAAGATAGGAACACCTGACCTTTAATACCTGCCTTCATTTATTTAAAGTTGAAGCATTACATTAAGAAGGATTTTTTTCAGTTTTACTTTTTGTACAGAAGTTTAAAAAAAACACAAACAAAGCAACAGAAAAACCCATAGCATACTTTTAGTTTCAACTTCAGACTTGGTTACAGAGTTAACTATAAGAAAATACCAAATGACAGGTGTGTGTTAATACAAGATTCTAGAATTCCTTTAATAATAACCATATATGCATTGTTTGGTTTTAATACTGGATTGGTGAATAACCTGTAGGAGTGTTAAGGTGAGTGTTTTGGAATCATGAAGTTGCAGAAGTAGAAGTTACAGGTCAGGCTGGGTAGGTAACGAGGAGTAGTGCAAGTTAAATTCTAACAAATGAAAAAGATTTATGTGTCTGATCTTCCCTCACCAAAAATACCCACACAATGTAAGTTGTTCTCCAGCATGAACTGTGTTTACCCATGGTCTCTTGCAGATTTGAATTATTCTGGTCCCTGTTAGACTTTGGGAAGAGAACCAGGATAGAATGGGAAACTCTCTGGGCTTTCTTAAGCATACTTTTCTTCTACTATTACATGTATTAAAAATAACAGCTTTCACACTGTTCATATACAGTCAGGACTTGCTTTTACTAATCAGAGGGATGTAAAAATTCTGTTGACTCTTGAACTTCCTGCAGTGGAGAGCTATAATTTCCCAGTTTGCTAAGTGCATACCAGTCCTGTACCCAAGAAAATATTTTGGATATGGCAAAATGTGAATTTTGTTACACATGGGGTTTTTTTATAGTCTCTCCATAGACAGGCTGACTTTATTTGGCTTTCTTGTAGTTGATGCTGCTTTAGTGGTGACCTGGAGCAGTGAAGGGGAGAGTGCTGGTATTGAAAACTGCATGATGAGTCTGATGAGGGCTGGGAGAGAGCCGGAGGGGCATCAGTCCATTTCCCCTTGTATTCGTGCACTGAGTGTCTGAGGAAAGTGCCATTTAGAGTCCACTGTCAATGTGTGTTGAGTGACTTCCTGCTGTAAGCAGGGTTTTTACTGATCATTGCTGAAATCCTACTGAAGCAGTGGCTGTTAACAGACTGCTGCTTTCTCTGCTGTGTCTATGCCAGACATAGTTGAAAGCATTAGTAGAAACCTTGGTGCCAACTGTGATGGAAGCTCTTGTGTAGACAAAACTCAGTTTTTGATGTGTTGGATTATAACTGCTTCTCTGAAAGCCACAGTAACCAACCTGTACCAGATTATCATTTTCACAACCAATTTAGAATGCTTAGTAGCAACTGTTAGCAGTTTTCCCTGAAAAGTAACATAGTTCTTGCCATAATGCCCCACTTCTAATGCCCCACTTTAATACACTGTCCTTCATAGCAATATAATCATTAAAGATACTTTTTAAGGGCCCTAAATTGAAGCTTGTGATACTTCTTTTGTCCCCTTTCATTGATACTTGGATGTATCTTACTGGGTATAGACACCTCTTTCTATATGTCATCTTCAATAGGTTTTCCCCCTTTGTTCCTCATGCCTAAGCAATGATTTCTTTCCCCATGCCTGTCTTTTTGCTTCATGTTTTCTATGATGCTTAGTGGGAATAAGTCCTGGTATATATATGGTCTTTGGGTTTTATACCCTGTAAAATAAGGAATTCCAACTTTTTTGTGCTTACCCAACATTTTTTTTAGTTGTATACTTTTAATATCTCATTTACCTTTTAGAAAAACCCAGTTTTACCTCACAGAAGGAAATCTCTGTCTGACTTTCTGCATAGATTTTAGTGCATCTTAAATTGGAAGAGAAAAAATATGGGTGGTAGCTGGAAGATTATTCCTGGTTCCCACTACAGCTTAGAGCACTGCCATAGTGAGAAATGTTTCCTAGTGGCTTCTTTTTTCAGCTTTATTTAGCATAGTAAGTTTGACTAAAATGTAAATGCCATTTTCAGACATTCATAGTCACTAGAGGAGAAAGTCTGTGCTTCTCCTCATAGATGCTCCTGAGAGAGGTGAGGCTGGCCTTGCATTCTTGTTATTTTCCTTCTGCATCTCTTTAGTGTTTACAAAAAAAAACATCTGCGTCTCTTGCAGTTGCTGTTTAGCAGGTGTCTGGTAGAGTTGAAGAATTCAAAATATTTGGAAGGTATTTGGCACAATAAAGCACATTCTCAGATCTTCCAGTGATGGAGCTCTGACTATTGCACTTGATATAGGCAAAAGGGAAGTTGGGTATGTATGTAGGTGATGCATATACTTAAACACAGGCACCTTAGAAACAGTATTTATGCTGCAGAAACAAAGAGAACTTGATTAATATTTCTGCTTCAAAGTTTCTAGTCAGTTGTAAAATTGGCAAGGCCTTTGAGTAAAAGAAGGAAGCTGTGGAGCTCCCAGAGGATGTATAAGGTAGTTAACACTGTTAGCACTGCATCTGACCCATGATAGAGATCCATAATTGTTGACATCTGTAGCAGGGCTTAAGGACATCATTTGGTCTGATAATTTCAGTAAAGTTGGAACATAATTACACAAATACTCCCATTTTTTCGTGTTGCCCTGTGCCTGTGAAAGCAAGCATAGATGAGACTTTTAAAAAGAAATGTTTCCATTCCGTAGAAACTGGTGATAAATGATGTGTGGGAAGATTTCTTACTTGTCGTGGGTGATCTAACTCTCTTAAGTCTTGCTGCTGTTTGATCCCTGCAGACCTTAACATACGTTACGTCTCACTTGCTTGTTTTTCTTACAGTAGTTGAGAAAGTGATACTGTACAATTATTAGCAGAACTTCACAGGGTAGGTTTATATTATGGTACGTGAGCAATTTTTAGTCTCTTGTTGCCACATATGAAGCCAATAAGGAAAGTAAAGCACACTCAGCTGTCCAAGGTATTTGCAAGGGAACTGAGTTTGTCCTTAAGTTTTCTGGATAAACTGTGGAAACAATCAGCACTGCACACAGTGCAAATAACACCAGGTAACTGCTGTCATCCCTTTATATTTCATTTTGCCTTTGTAATGTAGATGTTACCTTGAAAGGCTATAATTAACATAAATATAATGACTGAGTGCTCTTTGACATTTGTAACTTTGAAATTTTTAGTTGGGGAAAAAAAAATGCCTGTTTTCAAATTGACTTCTTGAGATGTTTTACCTCTGACTGTGTCAAACTTTGTCCTCAAAACCTTAAATAGCACAGTAACTAACTTCTGCAATGATTTATGATCCTTAGAAATTCTGTAGCTCAGGTAAACTGAAAAGATAGTACAGCTACTGTTTGCTTCCCAAAGTCTGCTTAATTATCAGTGTTATCTAGTTCATGTTGCATGGGAGTGGCTGTTCCCAGCTTTTTTGAATAATATTATATTTTAAGATTGTTTAGTCAAGAACACAGTTTTAAAAAAAAAAACTAAACAAAACCCAAACCTTAATAAAGGGGTTACTTCTGTATTGTCACAGTTGAGCAGGAGTTTAAATTTCTTCCTTAACGAAACCGAAAGCAGTTTCATAGTTTGTGTGTTGTCCTGACCAGTCAAGTATCAGGTGCTTCTGAGAGAATATGGAAATCCTTCATAATATTGCCACTTGTCTTGCACATCAGAATAGAGCCGTTTTATGTATATCTGGGCACAAATGGACATGTTTTTCAGGCTGGCCTACTCTTCAATGCTTTTAGTACAAAACTGCTTACTGTGGAAGTTAATGAAGCACTAAATGAAGATGCCATTGAATTAGATTTCTTGTGTAACACTGTATCTGTAAATGCTTACCGCTTTTAGGAGATGCATAAGTTTTCTAGGTCAGTGTGTAGATTCTTGAATACTCATTGAATACACAATGTTGTAGAGTAGTGCTTCAGCTTCCTACATCCTCTGGTTTTTGAACTGTTAACTTATATACTTACAATGTCATACACAAAAAGGGATACAAAATATACTAACTGGTCAAAGATACCCGAACCCTGGAGTTTCTTCAGTAATTAGAGAATTGATGACTGGTCAGTTGTCAGCCATTGCTCAAACACTTCAGTAAAATACTTTTGTGGCATTAAGAAGTGACTATGTGATGTGGATGTATGTTGATGTAGGAAAATAGAGATTTGATTCGAAAGTAGACTTAAACAGGGTTGACTTATATGTGGGAGGTCATCTGCTTTTTTTCCTTGACACAAATAATGTAAGTGTATTTCCATTGTGCTTTGTTTGGGATCTCTAGCAATGATGATTTTCTTTTGCAATTCAAGACTTTAGTTATTTTGAAGCTCTGTTTATCAACACTACAACATCTGTAACTTAACATCATAACAACTTTTCTTCATATTTTTATCTCAAACTCTCCATGATACTTTTCAGTGACTTTTTGCAAAAAGTAACCGTGTTTTGTTCTGCCTGCCTCTGAGAGCATGGCATTCCTGATGGTTAACTTAACAGTATGGGATGTTAAAAACATGGATATTAACTGGAAGAAGGTACATATTTTCACACGTGTGAATTTTTTTGTGGGTGGGGGTTTTGAGTAAAGGTAATATTTAAACTCACTGAAATTTCAATTTTTATTTAAGTTAAATATTTATTAAGCTTAAATGCATTTAATTTTGTCTATAGGATTACGTGCGTAAAAAAGTTCAGTATTTCTGATGCATTTATGGTTCTTGTGCTGGTTTGATTCCATGGTGGTTGTTCAGTGCTCCACAAAGAAGCCCTTTCAACTCAAGCTGTTGTCTTTTTTTTGGTTTTGGGGTTTTTTTTAATATCATATATCTTCTGTTTACATTTTTAGAAACTATTTGATATGTAAGTTTTACAATAATAGATTGATTGGGCATTTCAAGAGTGTTTGGATGGGAGTCCAGAGAGGGCCAGGACATGGAACTGTAGAGTAGAAATCTAAATTGGAACAGAAAAAATAAAGGATTTCCTTTTATATCCTGGCTTCCTGCTGTAGCAGATAGACTCTTTATAGTAATATCTTGCTGTATTTCTAACTGAATTATTCCATAGATGCAGTCAAATAACATACTAGCTGACCTGTTTGGTGTATTTGATTATGCTGTAAAACTATAGAAAAGTAAGAGAATGCTGAGGTTCTGGAGGTCAGGTGAGGTTATCACCTGCTCGTTCTCACTCCTTTTTCAGTCCCTCCAGCTTCTAACTATCAGTCCTGGCAGTTTCACTTGGATTTGATAGGGAGGAGAGAGGGTTTTTAAAGGTATTTTTAAAGTACTTCTTGGCTGGGGAAAATTAGCACTTGTGTCAGGGTTGCAGTTTCATCCCTTTACTGATGACAGGGCTGCAGCTTTAGTTTAAGTTGCTTGTTCTTTTTGTCTTAATGTTAGCTGATCGCTATGTGTGCCCAGCCTGTGCTGTGTTTTGCTCTGAGAACAGGAGAGAAGAAAGGAAGTGAATAGGAGGCACTTGAGGGTTTCATGGGAGGTACAGTCACAAGGAACACTGAGGAGGTGTTGAAGGTCAGCAAAGATAAGCAAATTTATGGGAGACATGTTCATTAGCTCAACAGTTAAGCTGCTGAAAGATTCAGTGTATTTTTGGTGATGATTACTGTTATTAGCATCTGAGAATACATAACCTAGGCTGGTAAAGAATGAACAGACAGTAGCTGAAACTTGTTTGTAGTTTACCTTTGGAGAGGTGGAAAAATAAATTATCCCTTTTCAGGTAATTTGAACATAGAAGGTGAACACTAAGACAAATATCAGAAAAAAGATGTGTGGCTTCATTATCTGAGTGCATATTTTATAATCCTGAGATGAAGGTGCAGTGTTGCAGAAGTTTTACAGTGATCTGACATTTTTATTGAGTAGAAAAGTATTATGCAACATGGCAAATTCTCTAGATTTATTTCTCAGTCATTTTCTTATATCACCCTCTGATGTGACTTGACATCAGAGATGACCCTCCTTTTCAGACCTGGGTTATTGATCATTGCTAATGACCATATAAATGAGATTAGTTAATTGAGTTGATCTAGTATGACAAGGTTATTTTTTTGTTGTTTCTTCTTATGGTCTTTTTAGAAAACAGTCAGGTAGACTATTTTTCTGTTCTTTGTTATTCTTTTGAAGTACCCCATACCAATTTGCTTATTATTTAGATTTGGTCAGGTCAAGATTTTTGTTTTGGTGAATACTAAATAAATCCACACATCTGTGTGGATTACCAGGTGTAAACTGGTGGTACCAAGACACCTGTGGAGCTTATGATGTTCATAATTGAATCACTCTCTTTATATGCAAAGTCAAGGAGCCAGGATTTTTTTGGGGGTGCCCCCTTTTATGTAATATTGTGAGTAGTTTTTTACTCTTCTGGTCATATCTTATCTATTTTAGAGTCTTTCAGTCTCCTTGTCAGTCAGAGGGCAATGCCGTGTCAACTGGTGGAGAAGCACAACCAGGTCACAGCAGAGCTCCACTTCCACAGATGGAGATCATGAATCTGGTCTCAACTTCTTCTCCAAATGTCTGAAATTAAAGAAAATCACTGCTCTGAATCTGAACAGATGCTTTTTTTTGTCTTCAATATTTCTTCCACTGGGATTTAAAAATTAAATACCTGAAAGTGAGCGCTTCTCCTTCTTGAGTGGGTAGCATAACCTGACTGAAACGGATACCATATTGTCTGTCTTGTTCCCTAGATGGCTCCAGTGATTTTTGCTCCTGCAGTGAAATACAGAACTAGAGAATAAATTTTACTGGGTTTATTGAGAATTAAATAGAGAATAGTGAGTCTGGCTTAAAACCTGGTTTATTTATGATTAAACCATCTATATGAAATTGCCTGTACTGTAGAGGTGAAGCAAGGTTGCATTGAGGTCTTTATGTAAACTGACTTGGTTGAGATTTTTGAGTAAGTCACACAGAGCTGCAAGATCAAGAGTGTGTGTGCAGTCTGCCTGTCTACCTGCTTAGTACCAGAAAAGGCTACCTTGAGTGTAATGGCTTATCAACCTGTTTAACAGCTGCCAACCATTCTGAAAACTTTTTGAAGAAGGGTAAAGGTGTGAGTGTTTAAAAAAATTAAGTGAGGTATTTATGCTGATTCTAGGATTTTATAGCATGAATTGACTTACATCAGGTATTGGTACTTTTCACTTAAAATATAAAAAGTATTGGTAATAAAATACTAACCATGTAGCTTTTGGAAATGGAAGAATGGGCAGCGGTAACGAGATTCTACTTGAACTAAAGGGGGAGATTGTAAGAGTGAACTGTAAAGTGTACATTATGCTTCAGTCCTACTCCAGTGCTGCTGTTTCAAATGATTATTCATGTTTGCCCAGGCACTTCACATTTTGCCAGGCATCACAAAGGCCATCAGTTTGGCAAGCTGAAAGTGTTCACTATTAGATAATTTTCCCTGAGCTGTACCGTGTGTTTTGCTTTATTGAGTGTCAGTAAACTGTCCGTTCCAAGTGAGCGCTGTGTCTCAGAGTGAGGGAAGCAAGGGGTGGGTGTAGCCGTGCCTGGGGGTGAGTCCGGGCAGGTGTCAGTAACACTCCAGGGCCCCTCTCAGCTCTCAAGTGTGACTTTAACTGCCCCTGCAGGTGCTGCGGGGCTTTCCCGCAAATACTGCAGCATTACATGAGAACTTTAAAGTGATGTTGATATTGCTTCTGTTCCAATAGTTGGAAGCCCTTCTGGGCATTTACTGATTTCTTAATCTTACTGTTTAATTACTTTTGCAATGTTCTGCTTCCATCACATACTAGAAATGAATGTGGCAGTGGAGGTCCTTGGAATGTGCTTTGTTACTCTGTAGCACTTTCATGTAAGCACATGGTAAATTAGTGTTTGCCCTCTAATAAAATTAATATTCTTCCACAACTAACAATAATACTTTTTATGTGCTGTGAAGAGTTTGAAGTAAGTTAGGTCATTGCTGGTTTTCAGTGATAATGCTGTTTTCTGTGGTAGCACTAAGATGATATGATGGAGATTTTCAGTTCTCTGTATTTGCAGGGATTCAACAGCAGGATCTTTTAGGCAGTGGGTTGTGTTGATGTTTTTTGAATGCTGACCTTAATGATGTTGATATTAGCATCCTCAGAGAAGATGCAAGACTGAGTTTTGCATTCAAAAAGTGGTTCGTTTTCCTGGTGTAAAGAATGCAGCTTGTTCTGTCTCCAAATAAATACATATACTGTTCAAACACTAAGTATATTTGAAAATTTACAGTTACGTATCTTAACAATTTAAAGTAATTGTTAAAAATTCAGTCCTCTAGCAGAACTTTTTTGGATTCAAATTAATTTTATTCAGGCTGAAAGAAAAAGGTCTTGAGTGTAAAAAAATTATTTTTTTCAGATATCTTCACAAGATTCAAAAATTATTAATGCCAGGGTAACCTTCTGGATATAGCAAGCTATGGTAGAAGGCCTGTGAAATTCACATGGTTTCCACAGTAAAATACATCTCTTTTCTCCTATGTTGAGACAGTAACTTCTGTTTGCTAAAGAATATCTTTTAAAAATACCACTTGCAGACTAATAATTTTACGATCTCTGGCTAGCAGTGGCTTCTGAATAGTAAGATTAGAATTTCTTTTGTCTGTAATGCATTTGGTTCAGTGACTAAACCCTGCCAGACGCAGTGCAGGGATGAACATGTTTAGCTTTCTCATCAGTCTTCTAAACTGTGAACTTACATTATTTATTATGCACATTTTGACTGTTTAGAGTTACTTTTGCTATTTCCTGAGAAACTTGATGAGCAGTTCTGTATTTTCCATATTAGTATCAACATTTTTACAATGTCTGTCCCATAAAAACATGAATACCATGTTGTGATTCCACACATAGACAATAAAAACTTCTGTCTTTTGCCCTTGATTCTTTGGTTATAGTTTTTGTAGTGTGCTTTTCTTTCTATTATTGCAATGTTTGGCTTCTGGTTGTAAGTTTTGTTTTTCCTTTGTTCTTTATAAATTGATGCTTTTCTTCAGAATTATGTTGCTGAAGTTTAGAGGGGAGGTTATATTCCTACCATTTTGAAATGGTGCTATTTATTTTAGTTGTCACGTTATGGTTTTCAAAATATTACCTAAATGTTCTCACACGCTTGTCATTTGTCACTTAGGGGATAAGTATGAATTCTTTGTCTTGGTGGATTATTCAGAATTTATTTCAGCTAGGCTTTACTTAAAAAGCTAGTATGCATAAATATTAGTAGTCTTCATTTGCATAGATATGTTTCTGCTTTTATTTTATTAACACCAATTGTAAATATCACTGGAATCTAAGGGACCACTACTTTTAAATTCTATTGTCAGTAGATCATCAATTCCTATGATCAATTTTGCTTCAAAATGAGCAAATTCCACGAGACTCCCAAGTACAATTCTATTACTTTTAAGTTGGAAAAATAATAAATAATGTTTAGAAGTTCCAGAAGTATTTTAATGCTGGTAGCCCAAGACTTGCAGCACACATACTGCTGTTGTTATGGTGCAACTGTGCTTCCCTCAAATTTCTAGCACTTTATAAAATGTTGTGCAAGGAATTAGTCATCCCTGTGGTAATGAGATTCTTCAGTAAATAGTGACTACTTGCATCATCTTCTGCTTTGTGGGTTAGACCACTGAGTTATAATGAATAAAGAAAATACAGTTGTCACTGTCTCCAGGATGAACTACTGCCATTCTCCAAATTTTGCTCATTCAGCCATTTGACAGTTAGTGACCCTTAACATTTTAGTTGTACTATTAATACTGGATTATACTAATTTATAAGCAAACTTGATTTTTTTCTATACCCTGGTATTTGATTTGTTCTCAAGAACTCAAATATTCTCATTAAGGAGTTATCATTTGTCCACTTATGAACTTCCTTTTTATTGTTAGTTTGAAATTCATCTCATTATAACTTGACTGTATTTTTAGAGGGATTGCTACTTCTATTGGGATGGAAAGGAAGCAAACTAGACTGGTTTTGTTCCAAAGGGAGAATAATGCTTCATGAAATGCTTCTGCTTCATATCCTATTTACTGATTTGGGGGCTGAGGAGGGGGATTAATTCAAAGAACTTGGCCACCTTTTTCTGATAGTGATAGAGTAAGGTTACTTTAGACCATTTAGATGGTTTTCTTTGTCTATTTTTCAGATTTTTTCTGTAAAGTTCATGGAAGACATACAGTAAGTGTGACCTGCTGTTGTCTTTCTATGTCCAGTTGTTGCCTACTGATGTCTGTATCAGTCAAAAGGCATTTATTAACATTTATGCAAGATTTAGGAAGAACAACTTTTCAGGAAGTTTACTGGGGGAAACCTAAGACTTCCAAGAGTGGGTTCTTCCTTCCCTTTCAGCCAAGTGGATCTAATCCTGCTTATTTAGTGGGCGGACTGTGTGGCCATACCATGTTTCTGGAGTAGATGTTTAGAGGGTTTGGGAAGAGTTTGTGAAACTGACTTCCAGCTGGAGTCTGAAGGGGAAGGAGCAACTCCCATGGGAAATACTGTAACTATTAATTGCTTTTTAGTGATCTGTTTAAACAACAATTTTTTTGCTGCCATGCAGTGCTAACACCACATACCAGTGAATGTAAATTTACAGGGCAGATGGTAATTAGACTTAATGCTGTCTTACTTACATGACTGCAGTTACCTGCCTAGGTAGTCTTACTGGCAGAATACAAAAGGTGCAAAAATTTAGTAGGCCAGTGTAAATGAACTTTGTGTCAGCACTGCGTGTTCTTGATTAGGGAGATGGCTGCTGCAGCTGCAATCCGTAACTGTTTTTTGTCTTGCAGTGATGTTGAATAAAACACTCAGTGCCTGCAAAACATTTAGCAGATAAACCTTGTTTTTTAAGATAAGTGGGGATGGTATACTATTTTTCCTTTTTCCCCTAAATCATTAATTTAAATACAATTAATGAACATGCTGATATGTAAAATTAACCCTGTTACAAGTAGCTTGTCCTTTCTTTGTAGATTTCTGTCTTAATTTGTGTTGTTTGTTTATCTCTTATTTTTAACAATCCAGAAATTCAGCTGGAGCCATTGCTAAAAATAGTAATGTATGTAGCAAGGCATTTCCTTTTCCTGGGAAACTGCGTGATTCCCTTGCAAAATCAGAAAACTACATCTGTTGGAAACACTGCAATTGGCAGATGGTGTGGGGGGAGGGAAGAAGAGAGAGGAAGGATTTGGTGGAATGTAGTCCTAAAAAAAAAAGTCACACTGTATCAAAGAGGAGATAACTGATTTCTTTTAATTATTTTGTACATTTACAACACAAAATGTGTTTATGGAATTGTTTTGAAACTTGTAAAATATTACTTCTGTGCAAGTTGGAAACTGACAGCAGCAGTATTTATTAAATTGATGGTTGTTTAGAAAAAGAGATCTCTGAAGGAACCACTAATTTCCTTACTGATTGTCTTTCAATTACATGATGTTTGAAAGAAGGAGAGAACACATATAAAAGAAGTTTTCTTTTACCTTTCTTAGGTTTTCAGTACTTACTCAAATGAAGACTATGATAGACGCAATGAAGAAGTTGACCCCGTGGCGGCCTCAGCTGAGTATGAACTTGAGAAAAGGGTGGAAAAAATGGAAGTGTTTCCAGTGGAAATTGAAAAAGGTACAAATCAAACCTTGAACAGTTGCAATAGATACTATGTGAACAAAAGATAAAACTCTTTAAAACTGTAGATTCCCAGAATTTAGATCTTGAATCTTTGTTTGTCCAAGCTTTGGTCTGTGGTTAGTTCTGTTGGATTTGGTGATCGTTAACTGGACAGGCCTTTAGTAAGTGTCATACTGAATTGAAGTTAGGAAGACTACAGGACAAAAAGGCTTTTAGTAGTATTAAATATGTTGTCTTCCTTTTTCTTTTGTGTGAATTTTCATATGTCTTGTGTGAAAGGATTTGGAATGCTTTGAAACAACTCAGTACTGCTAGTTGTTACATTATGTGTCACGCAGCTAATGTTAGATTTTTGAATCCCTTAGGTGACAGGGGTCTGGGCATCAGTATCATTGGAATGGGAGTTGGTGCTGATCAGGGACTGGAAAAACTAGGTATTTTTGTAAAAACAATAACAGATGGTGGAGCTGCTCAGAGGGATGGACGGTGAGTTTTCTATTGAATTGATTATGCTTTTTACAAATTTGTAACTGAACCCAATTGCTTTTATTAGATATGCTGAATACTGTGAATAAAAGTACAAAAGCTGAATGCAGCTGAGTGATTATTATATTCACATGAGCCCATGTGTGGAAGTACCACAAAGTCATGTTGACACCCCAGGACACCAGTCACTGTGTAAATAGTATAAAAAATATCAAGTCAAATACTGTGTAAATTTTATTTGGACATTTACATAGTAACTAAGGACCAGGAGACTGTTTTAAACAATGAATTTCAATGGACTCAGAATTTGTCATTATAAATACTAATGAGTTTTAAGTGATATTTGTCAAAAGTACTTCAAGCCAATATATCGTTGTTTTAACTGGTAGCTAAGCATTTATTTATTTTGCAGAATTCAAGTAAATGATCAGATTGTAGAGGTTGATGGCATAAGTCTAGTGGGAGTTACTCAGTTCTTTGCAGCCACTGTATTAAAGAACACCAAAGGCACAGTGAGGTAGGTACATTTTCTATGAAATAACACACTTTTTCGGTCATTTTTCATTCATGGAGAACACAAAACCATAATACGAAAAATTTGCAAAGATGTTATGGAAGGCAACAGTATGGCAAACTCATTTCTTAAGCATATCTTAAGATTTTTTTGCTGCCAAATAATTTATTTTTCTCCTGTAGGTTTCTGATTGGGAGAGAGAAGCCAGGAGCTGAGAGTGAAGTAGCCCGTCTCATTAGTGAGACCTTAGAGCAAGAGAGATGTCTGTATGAGCAGCACTATGTGCATGATGATACAGAGCAGGTAAAACATCATACTCACTTAGATATTTTCAAAAGTACATGATTGCCACTACATGCAATAGCTTCACCTAATGGAATAAATGGGGGGGAGGCATTAATTCCAATTGAAGCAAAAAAAGGATGAAACAGACAACTTGTTAAAAACAGGAAAATACAAACTTCTACATTACTGTTCTCAAGGCACATGATTATCACTTTATCAATAATCCAAAATATACTTTTAACTGTCAGCTGTATGTGATTGTTTTGTGCATGTTCTACTTTGCTGTCTGTAGTGGAGGTGTTTGCAATTCATCTTTAACACTTTTCATAGGTATAAGAAACTAAAAAGGAATAATAACTAGTCAAGAAAAGTTTTGCAGCTGTTTGGATTCCTCGATTGCGTGCTTTGGTTGTTGTGGCCATAATGCAAAAGTGTGTGTGCATTACAGAATGTCATGATTTTCTGATTTTGTCAGGATGATGACTATGATGATGATGATGAAGACACATATGAGTCACATTTACATGGAAAATCTGTAGAAGTTTTTGATCTTCCTGAAAATGAAGACTTCGGTTTACTACTGGATATGGATTCAGCACAGTCTCTTCTTAAATTTAAAGAGGTTTCGTAGCAGTTTCTTCAATATTCTCTGTGATGTACTGGGGAGCATCTGAACCTTGTAGGATTTGGATATGATCTTGTTCTTGTCCCTCTCATGGTTTTGGGTTTGTTTTTTCCCAACACCACCAATAAATCTTTCTGGTTTGTCTATTGAAATGTAGGTGTTCCAGACTATGAATTGCAACTTAACGTAATTGGAAATAGTATGGTTCCCTTTTCCCAAGGTTTTTGTAAAGGAGCATATTTGCTGTATTCAGGGCTATGGGATTCAGTCAGGGATTTAAGTGGTACAGTCATTGGCATTTAAGGGTCCATACTTCTTTGGTAGAATTAAGTGCCTGTCATTTTTACTCTGGGAGGAGAAAAATATACTGCAAAGAAACTTTTTTTGTCAAATGCCATTTGGTGCTACATCAGCTTATTTTTGTGAAGGATTGGTATTTTGCAGATCTCCTTAAGTCTGTCCTCTTGGTAATGTTGGTGATGTCTTTGAAGTAGAAATTGCAGGCTGTTGATTTCTAGAGAACATCTACAATTTTTCTAGGTTAGGAAGCATAATAGCAGGCTGCAGCATCTTTTCATAAGTGCTGTGTTTACTTGGGTTGCAATTGCATTCTCATCTAGAATCATTGCTGTTACTAACATAATCTAAATGAAGAATAGTCGTAGATTCACTAGTTTTAATTTGTGTTTGGTGTACTGCGCATTGCCAAAAAAAAAACCAACTCCCTCCAGGGTTACAGATGGAAAGTGAGATACAAGGTAAAATTAATACATATTAAAAAAATCTTTACATTTGGCTTACATGTAGCTTTTCCATTTCTAATAATCCTTTGAAGATTTGTGGTGCAAAAATACATGGCTTAATTTTAAAACAAAGTCAGCACATTTATTTGCAAGTGCTGATTGTAAAAATATTTAGTACTTTAAATATTTACTTGATTCTGTGTACCAGTTGTCATCATAAGTGCCCTGTTGCCTTGTGATACTGCTGGCATATTCAAACATTATTTTAATCTCCTCAGTTTTCTTAATATAT
This sequence comes from Sclerurus mexicanus, assembly GCA_013396755.1. Lineage (NCBI taxonomy): Eukaryota > Metazoa > Chordata > Aves > Passeriformes > Furnariidae > Sclerurus > Sclerurus mexicanus. The sequence continues at coordinate 3,705,615 of VWZF01006833.1, read as the reverse complement.
AGACAACAATGTGGGATTTTTAACTATAGGTGGTCATGTATTGATTACCATATGGAACTTTTTGGGTGGTTAATTTGAATTAGGTTTGCTTTTTTTAATAAAAGCTCATGATTGCTTCTGTAATTGACAAGTAACTAAGTTGACTTGATGCCACACTATAAAAATGGTTTGACAAAAAAGGGAATCATGGAGAAATTCTTACACTAGATTTCAAATTAATTTTTTGTGCTCATACAATTTTTTTCATTTGTTTCAGCTGCAATTAAAACATGCAGTAACAATAGCTGAAGTGAATCAACTGAAGGAGAAAGTAAGTTTTCAAAGAATCTTAATATTTGCTGGTGGGGTTTTTTTGTTGGGTGGTTTAGTTTTGGGGTTTTTTTATTTCTACGGCTACTAATTTTACCAGGAACAGGCTGAATGCAGAAGGCAGAATCCAGTTAGGCCTCAGGCAGTATCTGCTCTGTGTTGTGCTAGACAGACTAAGCTGAAGATCTGTGCTCAAATTAAAAATAAAAACACAAAACCTACACAAAACAATGACAAAAAACCCAGCGCCAAAATCCCCTGTGTGCCATTATAAAATGAATGCTTCAGTAATAGTGCTTAGAGTAACTGAATGTAGTGGGGCACTGTATGAAACAAGCTCCTAAATAAATATGAGGATATTATCAGTGGATAGAACTTGGCTTATTTGAGTATAGATTTGGCACTTGCAAACAATGATTTGTGGCTGTCTTTCTGTTACCAGAAAGTTATTCCTGTTACTTTAGATTCATTTCTTAAGTATTAATCTTTTCAGTTAAAAATCGTTGAAGAAGAAAAAAATGAATGGAAATTTAATCGAGCCCAACTACAGCAAAACTTGGATGAAAGCAAAGAGAAAATTAAAAAGTTAGAGACCTACTGGTTAGAGGCACAAAATCTATGCAAAACGGTAAATGAGCATCTTAAACAGACTCAAGAACAATGTGATGCCCTTGAAAAGAAATACAGCAAGGCCAAGAAATTGCTTAAAGATTACCAACAAAAGTAAGTACTCCAAAATTACTAGGTCCCTATTTCTTGCTTGTATGTTTTGTACATTATGGGGAAAGCTGTTGACTGTACCTAGGGGCAGGATTTGCTTAACACACTTCCTTTTCATTTGTCAGAGTTTAGGGAAGCAGTGGGCTATAAATGCTGAATTCTTCCATACCTTAAGGCACCAACTTCTGGAAGGGTTCTCCAAATATTTTGCTGCTGGTTTTGATTCTTAGCTTAGGAACAACTATTTAATATTTCAATAACATTTTTTTTTGAAACAACTTAGTTGAGAAGCTGTAATGCATGTATACTTTTGGAAGGACTACTTGAAATTTGACTTGAGGTGTTTGGCAATACCTTTTGCTGTTTGTGAAAATTTCTTTGACCGACTTTAATGTTCCGAAAGAGTAGGCATCAGAGGATATTTAGTAAGAGTGAGATACATGTGCTCAGTCTGAGTTACAAGTTATGTTTTGTAGTGGGAGTAAAAGGAATTCTGAGAAAAATGGAGTTTGGGATATGTATGGAGCCCATTAAAATGGCAGCGTGCAAACAGTATCTTCAATCTGTTAATGGGGTTGGGTTATTTAGTAGAAGTAGTATTGCTTATTACATACACCTGTGTAAGACTTGAACACTTGTCATGCAGTTGTGTCTAATTGTTCTGCCTTCTCTCCTCTTAGCTAAACAAGAGCTAATTACAAAATATTTGTAGACATGATAATACAGAACACAACTGTTGCTTTTGATAGTTACTGTAAGCATATAATTCATATAATTCCCCAATTTCTCCACTTTTTTATTTTTTAAAGGCAGTTTATATGATCTTTTGCTCTGTAATCCACATCCAGAAATGTTACCTTTCCCAGTACATTTTTGTGCTGTTTGATGAGCTTTTTAAAGGTCTCCTTTCCCCTCTCCTCCCAAGCCTATCCGCATGGAAGTTCAAAAGTACGTTAAGATGACTGCTAACATGCTAGTTTTCATTTCCTCACTGTTTTTAGCAAATTCCCATTACTCATTTGACTGTTCCTGAAGCTTTTGCATCTTTTGTAGATGTTTTATGCTTATTTCCTGGTTTTATATGTTATTCCATGTGATGCAGGCAAAAGCAGCTTTTCTTTTTGTTGTCTTCTTTGTAGTCATTGTTTCTTTTAGTAAAACCCAGCCATTGCAAGTTCGCTAGGATGAACCAAGTAAAAACTTGAAGTGCAGTTTATTTTCCTACAAAGAATTTTACCACAGCTTTTGGAAGGAAAATACTGTATGTGCATGTATCTTTGTGGAAGCGAGTAAGATGTAATGATTTGAGTCATGCATGAATTTCAGGCTTAAATGTGTGCAACTCACCACTTTTAAAAGTAGAGAGATGGTTGTAAGTTCACAGAAAAAGTGTTGCCACAATCCTTTTTTTGCCCACAGTCAATTCTAGTCATATGAATTTTCTCTTGAAGACAGTAAAAGCATACAAATATGTAGGTCATTTTATGACATTGCAAGATTAATGAATCAGTTATACCTTACAGACTGATTTTTGTCACCATTTACTAATGGAATGCTTTTTATTAAATGCAATTGTGCATATTTCTATTTTGCATATTTTTCTATATTTGTGTATATTGCTGTTTCATAAATATGTATGTATTTCTTTCGCCAGAGAAATAGAATTTATGAAGAAAGAAGAAGATCATTCAAGGCTACTTGAAGAGAGAGACCAGAAGTATGCAGAACAACTGAAAATATATCAGGAAAAAGTAAAGCAGTGTTATATTTTGAAATAAACTTCTGCATTCTTGGAGAGTTGTATCTCACTTCTGAATTTTAATTCTTGCAGATTTCGGAACTTGAGAGTAAATTAAAAGTATATGAGAAAATGCCTTATGTGTTTGAAGGTGGCAGTTTATTGGAAGATGGCTGTCAAAGTCCAGGCCAATCTAATGAGCAGGCAAAGGTAGAGGAAGAAAATGGAAAACAAACCAAATCAATAGAAGAAACAATAAATTCTTTAGATGTGCTAATTTCTGGTAAGTAGGTTGTAGGATTTTTGATTTGCAATTAATAAAAATTAGGAGGAGTTACATGTGTAGTTTTTTTGTTAAAAGAAGTGAAGTGTTTTCTTATTTCATGCTGACTGGGCAAAGGTTTGACCTGAGCCAGCGTGGATAGCTGAGTTTAGGTTCACGCAGCATTTTCAGTATTACTGTAATGCATTTCTTAAATGTTGTGGAAAAGAGGAGGCAGACGGAGAAACAACTATTTTAACTGTTCCTTAGATTCTCTGTCAGTGAAACCAGTAATGTTAGTGGGACTACAACACTGAAATATGTCTGTTAAAATCCCATTAATTTTAAGCTGTGATATACAGCAAGACTTGGTGTGGTTTTTTTGCCTTGTAATTTTATGCCCAGAATGTTACAAAGTACCAGATGGAGGTTCAAATAAGAATCGTATTTTTAAAATATTTGGTAAACATGTACTTTTTAAAGAGTTTCTATCTTAGAGAATGAGGATAAGAAAGGACATTCAGGGCAAAAGTTTTCATCTGTTTGAGAATAAAATTCACTTTTCAAGCCATAATACAATTATATTCTGTTGGATTGTATTATTTTTTAATTGAAGAATTTGGGTAGGAGTATATTTCAGATTAATTAGAAATTGGTATTGCAATGTGTTCAAACACTGTAGTATAATACAAACAGTATTTTCATATAGTAATGGTTAACAGGTAGAATAATTCTGATCTAATTCTGAATATTTTTCCAGGCAGTGGTTTGGTGAACTTGCCTACCAGTTTTTGCTGGTTTGTTTTTTTAAAGCAGTACATATTTGTTGCAGATTTTGATGCTTTTGTTGGAGATACTCCCAGATTAGACACGAGTGCCCACAAAGCAAAAGCTCAGCTTGCTTTGAAAGTAAAACGCCAGCCACCTTCTCGATCAAAGCTGAAAGAATCCCTTGGGGCCGGACAACAGACTGCAGATCTACAGGTACTGATACTGGTAGATAATTACATGTTCAGGAACCTGAATATGTGTTGTTTTGTCTGTGTTTGCAATTTTAAGTGTTGCCCATGTTTCATTTAGAGTGTGCCAAAGCATTGTATTTTTATGCTATATCAAGTGAAAACCTCTTTTTGGGTTTTTATGTATATCATACCATATATGTGAACCTTGGCATGTTTTTTGTGGTACACTTAATTTGAAGTTAGCAAAGACCTGTGCAAGCTTACAGTATTGGGCTTACTGAAGGATTTTGATACAGTGATATGTTAGAAAATATACTGATTTATCTTATTCCTTCAACTGAAACAAGCTAGTTACCAAATTTCTTCCAAAACTAAACATTTCCAAAATCCTTCATTATTCCATAAGTCATCGTTCAAGTTCACAAGAAGTATACCAGTAAAATGTTCTATCATGTTTCTGGAAAACAGTTGAAGAATTGAGGTGTGTATAGTCAGTATGTGACAGAGCCTGTCATAGAAGGAGAACACTGAACTAAGTCAGTTAGACTGAAAAGTGATTGCATTGAATTGGAATGGCCAAGGTGTACCAGGGCATTGCTGACTTGGCTAGAAAAGGGTGATTTGTGATGTGCAGAAAGATCTGTGTAGAGATGGATAACAGAAAACCTGTAAAATGTGCTTCATGTGATTTTTAGATGGTATCCACAAGTGAGTATGCTCAGAAAATTTTCTGAACTGAGGAAGTTTTCCTAGCGTATCTTTCCATCCTGGCAAGAGATCATACAGCAAATGGCTGTATGTCATGTTTATCATAAAAAGACTTTTGAATTTTTTGAAGGATGAAGATTCTGAAGATACTGTTGTCAATAGAGAACCTTCCACTATGTACCTAACCAAGACCTTAGAAACAAGTGAAAAATTGCCTCTCCCACGCCCAGATGACACAGATCGAAAGAGTGAAAAGCCTGAAAAAAGAGAAAGCACAGAAAGTCCTCTAGAGTCAAGTCCTTCTGCTTCCACACACTCTTCTCCAGTACACAAACCAAACAATGAAAATAGCACCACCACTCCTCGTTCACCTCCTCCTGAAGAGATGACTCCAAGTTCTCCTCAAGGGTATCTCAAGAATGTTAAGCAAAGAGAAACAAAAGGCAAAGGGAAAGAGGCCAAGGGTAAGACTTAAGGGTTTATAATCAGCCTAGTCACTACTAATCGTTATTTGATGGAAATATTTGGCTTTTTTTCTTATGAATAATTGGAGAGGGGATCTAATACAATCTTTTAAATGCTTGTTATTTTCTTTCATCAGCTAGCACAAATGTATAAAGGCAGATGGTACTTGCTGTCTTTTCTACATAGCTCAGGGAAAACCCTTCTTTTAATACCCTGAAATGGGATTTGTTTTATGCTCTCCTCAATTTATGTGTTTTTATGAAGTCTTAAATACAAATAGTTCTAACCCAGCAATAACAAGAAAGATGTTAAACTGTTAGAGTGTGTCCAGAGGAGGACAACAAAGATGGTGAGGGGCACTGAGGGGAAGCCATACGAGGAATGGCTGAGGGCACTTGGTCTGTTCAGCCTGGAGAAGAGGAGACTGAGGGGAGACCTCATTGCAGGGACAACTTCCTCGTGAGGGGAAGAGGAGGGGCAGGCACTGATCTCTTCTCTGTGCTGACCAGTGACAGACCCAAGGGAATGGCCTGAAGTTGTGTCAGGGGAGGTTTAGGTTGGATGTTAGAAAAAGGTTCTGCCCCCAGAGGGTGGTTGGGCACTGAACAGGCTCCCCAGGGCAGTGGGCACAGCACCAAGGCTGACAGAGCTCAAGAGGTGTTTGGACGATACTCTCAGGCACATGGTGTGACTCCTGGGGTGTCCTGTGTGGGACTAAGAGTAGGACTCGATGATCCTTGTGGGTCCCTTCCAACTCAGCATATTCTGTGATTCTCTTAGTTAAAAGAAAACAAACAACACTTTCCAAAACAAGTACCTGATATAAGTGATTTCTTTTCTACAGTTTTTTTAGTGATGACAAACATGATTTTTGGGTTTTATGGTCCTTGAAGGCATCTCTGTACATTACTTCATGTCGGGAGTTATCTTGAAGGCAGAGCTTAAAATCTGCTTTGTCTCACAAAAACCAGATAGCATATCTTTCACAGGCAGCTTAGTTATGAAACACCTGATTTGCAATACAAAATGTATTTCAATCTATTTAAAAAACATCTAGCAACCTGAGAACTTAGAAGTAAGTACACTTTAGACTTGAAGGAATCTGTCACAATCCAATGAGAAGAGGTAGTGTGATGCTTAAGTTCATCACCTAATTTCACTTAATAATGAAAAAGTTGGTATTGAGCATGCTTCCTTTGGTGAAAAATTGGATCCTAAGAGGGGCTGTATTCCAGTTTTGAAAATATGAGTCTTGGAGGAGCATCAAAGTCCCAGTTGTTTCTTTAGAATAGTCACAATTTGTATACAATTTCCAAGGAGCTCAGCTTGTTAGGATCTCTCCGCTCTCCAGGTACTGACTGTCACGTTGGTCAGGCACCCCCTCTGGAGCTGGCAGCTTGCATACATAGCCCACAGTCAAAGTAACTAGCTACTGAAGCAGAAAAGATTACAAAAGAAACATCTATAATACCTCATGCTTAATAAAGGATGATTAAATGCTCTACTTAGTCAACTGTTGCTTTAAAAATTAGTTTCTTTCATGCATCTTGTACTGGTTATCTAGTTTTGATTATCTAGTTTGTGTATTTTGAATTTTACATTTTGCAAAAGAAGGAAGTACTTTTTTCTGAACCTATCTTAAATTATCTTTTGTTTGTAATTCATTGAAGCAAAATGCTGGGGTAGGTTTTATCTTTCTGTAGGCAGTATGGAATTACTATTTATCAAAAGCAAGCAACTGTTGTGTTGCCATTTTTCAATGGTACAGCACAGCTGGAATGATGGGAAGACGCCACAGAGAGTAACTTAGGTTGATATGACAGTAGTATTTTCAGTTCGTGTCCATGTGCAAGAATGTGAATTTTAACACTGTCAGTTAGGTTTTAGTATCTGCCTTACAAGCATCATCATTAGTACTTGAAACTTGCAGGTATTTAAAGAATCACTTTTTTATTTTTCACCCCTTTATGGAAAGCAGAAGAAAAGAAAAATGAAGAGAGGACAGTAGAAACAAATGAAGGAACATCATCAGGGAAGTCCAAAAGGAGATTTCCAGATTTTGGGTAAGATTTTACTCATGTTCCTTGCGTTCGTGTTTCTACCACATTTTGATTCTATTTATACTTTTTTCCTGTTGAAGAATTCCTTGGGCTTGTTCAGTTTTTACATGAATACACCACTTTTTTATGAACTAAAATGCAAATCCACGTGTAGTTTTGTGCCAGAATATTGTTGGTGCCTAGGCTGTAATGTCATGTAATGCTGGTATTACACTATAAAATAGATACCTGTCTTGCCTTAATTCCTTCTGCAGCGGAGGTGACATTACCTAGGGTTTGGCTATAGTGGCTGCTTGCTGAACTGTTCCTTGGAGGCAGGCAGCAGTTGTGAGTGGATTGCTGAGTTTCATTTAGAAGATGAGATTGTCCACAGGGCTAAAACAGAAGTGCAAGCTGCATACAGTGTGGTGACTGAACTCTGGGGAGTTGAGAGAAGAGTTGCTACATTTTGCAGTAATCCTTGCTCCTTTGGAGACAGGTATAAAGCTTGTTGAAGACTTAGACTGGTACTGCAACAAATGCATCATAATATATAACATAAAAATGATACCTTATTTCACATACAGATAATGTAGTTAGTGACTTCGCTCAAGTCACTGTGCATTGCATAGGAACTTTTATATAGCAGTATAACTGTGGTCCCCTTTGGTTGTATCTGCTATATGCTGTGTTTCCTTGGGCATTTTCCATTTTTATTTTGGTTATGTGGTCTTTGAAAGGGTACTGTTATTGGTCTTATATAAAATATGAATGATGGGATTTTTAAAATTGAATCTATAATCTGCAAGATCATGCTTTGTGTAACAAATGTTGCTTTTTGTACCTGTTGAAAGCAATGCTGGTTTTAAAAAAATGTTGCACTGTGTAAATGCTTTATGAAATTTGTGTTTTTTCACTTCAGTGGATTACGGAAATCTGGGGGCAAGGGTAAGAAGCAAGAAAAAGAAAATCTAAGAGGCTCTCTGGACAGCAGGTAGTTACTTTGTTAGTTTAATACAAAAATGCTGCATTCATTAAATTTGTAGCCTAAGAATTTCTTTAAAACTATCATTACTGTTTGATCTTAAAGTACACTCATGTTTAACAGTGACAAAATTACATGAAGATTAATGATGTAGAGATGAGCTTCTAATCTCATGAAATAAAAAGAATACACAGAAAACTGTAGAGCAACTATATAAAAACTGTATTTTGCTTAGGAAGATGAATGTCAAGTAAACTAGTGAATTACTTGAAATTTTTTAATTGTGTGAAATACTGCAAAAGTTAAAATTTATGTTGTTAAATAACACATTATTTTGCATGGATCTTTAAAGGTAAATATCAGTTCATTTTAAGTATCATTTGTGCTTTGAAACTGGTGAAAATAAGTGTTAATGTATTTTGAGTTTGTTCTCATTTTTAAGGTGGGGGCTGTGTGTTTGAGGGGTGGGATGGGTTTTTTACTGTTATTGTTTAAACACAATTTAATCTGCTCATCTCAGAGGTTCCCGAGAGCTGTTGGATGACTCTGGCAACAATCTGTCTGCATCAGATTCAGATTCCCCTGTTCCTACTTGCATGCCTTTCTCTTGGTTTGGAGACAGCCACAAAGAGCCTCCGATTTCTAGTAGCAGCCTGCACGTTACCCAGAGCGGGCAGGATGGTTATGAGCACGGTCAAGAGAAGAACAGAAGCAAGGTAAAGATGACTAATTTGTGCTTGAATATTTAAGAGTTACCTCTTGATAAAGTAAAAACATCTGTGGTTAGTATGTGGAAGCCTAATGACTTAGTCTGTGACCACATCACCTCTAGCAAACATTCCTGCAGATGTTTGAGACTTTACAGCCCTCACAGGAAGAAATTGTGTGAGTGCTCCTGTTCCCTCCTCCTTAGCTGAAACATCAGTAGAGGCTATTCAGGTTGAAGTAGTATCTAAGGAAAAATCACAGGGTGTGTTTTTTTGCTGGTTTATTATGCTAAAAGTAATGCTAGCTTTAGGAAAGCATAGTTTAAAAAGCCAAATCTGTTTCCCAGCCTAGTACTTGGAGGAAGTGTACATAAGTAGAGGTCAGCCTTTCAAGCAGTTGGCCAACCAGTTCTTAGCATACTGGAATGTAGGACTGGAGTACCAGACAGGTGGAGGATGGTTAGGGTTTTGTTAACAAATTTAGTATTGAAAGCCAAGAAACACACCCATAGAACACTCTCCCTTCCAGGAAACTACTTCTGAGTAACTGATAATATTTAATAATTTAAAGTCTTTCAAGCAGATCCTAAGAGTGAGACTACAGAGTTCAGTCTACAGCCATAAAGTTACCTTCTTTACAGTTTAAACTATTTGAAGGAAATAGCTTTAAAAAGTAAAAAGTTTAATGTGTGTGCTGTCTAAATGTTTGGTAAAACCTATTTCAATATAAGACTGTTCCTAACAATCTTATTAATTTCATGCTTGTTTCCTTTGGATTTTGTTAGATTAAAAATTAGTTATTTGAGTAACCTCATAAGCTAGGTTTATTCTTGAGTTTCACACTTCACTTTGAATGACTAAAATACACTTTCATGTCGTCCTTTTCTTATATATTATTAGAGATAAATGAGTTGCATATCTGGAAGAGAAACTTACCAGGTTGTAGTCCATGAAGTCACTGATGTTTTGCAAAGATAGTAGATAATAAGTTTGCTTTCTGTGTTTCCAGATGTTGATTGCACTAAAAGGTTATAATACATTTTTAAAAAATTACTTTCTGTTTTCTCAAAGTCCCTGTGATAGGAACAAGTTGTCTGCATACCTAGTTTTTAAAAATTACAGAAAGTGGGTTCAGAGTCATCCAATGCCTTACCATAACACAGGAACGTAAGAGTAGGAACTTTTAAATCTCTGAAGTAGAACAGAGCTTTACAGAATACTGCCCAATGTGCGTCAGCCTTGTGTATTTACAGCTCTTGCATTGTTCTCTTCTGATGAAGCATGCAGTGGCCAAAAGGTGTTTCTGTACATAACCAGGGATCTTGAAGGGTATATGCATATATTCTGGTACAATTTTTGATTAAATAGCAGTGCATGGTTGATCTCTTAATAGGCTGTAGCAAAGCTGTCAAAAAATGTTTTCTGTATAGATAAGCATTCAGTGGTTTTTCTTTTGAAGTAATTGATTCTAAAGAACTCATTCGTCCCCTCTTCATTCCTCCTTTCTATCTGATTTGAATAATTTTTCTAAGCATAGGAAAAGTCCTACTGCTGTATTTCTACTATAAACACACATAATGTGCCTAAGCACCTCTTCAGGGTTTTATATAGACACCTTCTTTTTGCCAGTCTAAAAGGTATAGATGTTGCCAGACTGGATGCTCTCTTCCTTTTATTGCCCTGAAATAATAGCCTTTTCTTCTTATTGTTGTACACTTTATCCAAGTTTATTATCACTTTAACCTTCCAGCTGGTTTCTTGCCTACTGATTTGGGGTTTTTTTGGTTTCCTTCTCATACTGCAGCACATAATTGCTGCTTGCTGCTCTTTTCCTTAGTGGCAGTTGCAATCAGCAGCTGGAAGACTATGCAAGTCTCCAGCTATAGTCCTGCTTTGTAAAATGGTCGAAAGCTGATCCTGTTGAAGAACAGATTCTCATACATTCATTAATCATAAAACCACACTTATCCTCTCCAAAGTCAGTTGTTTTCACTTTGCAATGTTTGGGGTCTCTTATTAAGATGGTAGTGTGGCAGTGGCTACTGCTTGGAATGAGTGACTAATTGTTCTAGATCTTAACCTGGAGTTGATAATTACATTTGTACTACAGTAACCAGGCTTGTTTTGCTGGGAAAAAAACAGTAAAGATGACAAAGAAATGTGCATGACCACTCAGCAGTGAATCTTGTTACTAAAACAATATAACAGCAGGAACAAAGTCATCTTCTCAGAATTTAAGGAAAGAATACTTCTTTCTGTTGATGTTAACTCAAAATGTATAAATAAAGCAATACATAACAAGTATAGCAATAATATTTATTGCTTTTATGTCTGTAGTATCCCATATGATCATGTGAAAGGATTTCTTAAAGAGCAGGTAAAAGTAGAAACCCTAAAATAAGACCTTTGTCATGTAAAAAACCTCTCGCTGTTGTAATGAATGTTTTGCATTGTGTATAATTTTTGCAGTTGTTTTAGCATTGATGACATAATGACTATAATTATATTTTAACTGGTTTCTATTTCTGCACAATTTGCCTCTTGAAGTTACTGCACCTAGAAAGTTTTTGTTTTCTTAAAATGATATTGAAGTTAGTTTTAAACTTACAGTTTGACAAAGTAATGAGTCAGCTTCTGGCTGCTTGTGAAAACTGGAAACATGGGAACTAAAATCCTGTGATCTGAGTGCTTGCAGACTCTTTAGCCTTATGGAACTTCTAAATTACACTGTTCTTAAATTAGTCCCTTTACATAATCTGCCCCTTCATTTAGTCCCATTGTCTGATACACATGCATACACACCGTGCATATTCATTGTTTTTGCAGAGCACTGTTTAGCTTCTGTAACTTGTAATGGATTTTTGATGCAAGGAAGAACCATGTGGTGCAAATTATTTATGCTCTAGTACCTAAAATCGTAGAAAGCATGTGTCTAAAACATCTTCTATCCGAATTCTATGCTCTTTAAGAATCAAAAATCTTTGCAACTGGCTCTAAATCCGTAAAACTAAATTACTCCTTCTAAAAGCTGAATAGAAGCAGGGCATGGAGAAAACATTACAACTGATGCTCAAATGCTTTACTTTTGCCTGTGTTTTCTTTGTGTGTTTTCTAAGCTTTTTGCTTAAATATCATAGTGTTGATTTTTTCTGTTTTCTTTCTTAATTTTCCTTGATCTTCTCTGTAAAAGTAGAAAGAGTGAACTGAGTGTGGCTAAGAGAAAAGCTCCTAAATAGACTTTCAGTTTGACTTGAAGTTAATTTGATGGACAAAGTATTCTATTGTTTCTGGTGATAATTTTTACATCTGAAAGACTGAAGAAGTCCCTAAAATATAATGTGATTAATAAAATAATCTGCATGGGAAATAGAACACCATTTTTCAGTCAAGGACAGTACCACACAAAGGTATCAGGAAAACTCAAGTTGTGATTTGGTTGGGGTTTTTTTGTTGCATTATGGCAGTCATGGGGTTTTTTCCTTGGGTTTTAGGGTCGGGGTTTTTGAGGCTGGAAATATGTATCAGTAATTTAGAGCATAGGGGAGTACAAAGATGAAGTGTATGCTCCCATAACAAAAACAGAATAATCTAGAAAACTGAGAGTTCAGGTTAAATTGAAATCAGAACTCAATGAAGACAACTGCAAAAATGTAGTTCTCTTTCATAGGAGCATAATTTGCTGAAGCAAAATGTCTTTAACATCAGCTTAATTTAAGATCTCAGATTATTTATGCATGTGGGGACGTAGTATGGCATCCTTAAAAAGTGTAGTTAGTTGATTAGAGACTTAGAGAAGCTAATGGTAAATAATTGCTTACTGTTTGTAGGCAACAAAGAATAGTGCTGAGAAATAAATTTCAGAAAGGCTAAAGTAGGATGCATGCTTCTGGCAGAATTATTTTCAGTCATTGAAGAAAAAATATAGGGATTACGATCTGAGTGGCAAATGGAGGTAATCAAATTAGAGAATATTCTGGAAAACACATACATTACTATTCTTTAGGATTTTTTACGAAACTGCTGTGAAGTTTTCAGGTATAGCATCAGGTTCTTTCAGTCTTCATGAATCCCAGGCTGATCAGCTAACCTGGCTGGATAAGATTCTGCCTAGATCCTGCTGCTTTTAGATGCTAAGCCAGGCATAAGGATCCAAACGTTTTCTTTAAACACAGACTAAATGTAATAACTGAATGTAAACAGTAAATGCTATGAAGATTTTACATTCTTTCAAGATGATAGTGCGGTGGTTTGACCCACGACAGATAGTCATGTGATAGTATATTACTCATGTTTCTAAACTGAATTTTGCTTTGTTACTTTTTAAAAAAAATCAGTATTTTATTAATTCACTAAAATAATAAATTTGCCAATCTTTTATTTCAGAAGAATTTTCAGTTTTGCAAATAATTCATTCAGATGGTCAAGCTGCATAATTAATGTTGATTTAGTGTTGAACCATTCTTTCTAAAGACATCCAAGTAATTGTTTAACATCTGAAATGTTCAGCTTTCTTGTAGTGTTTTTACACCACTTGGTACTTAACTATAAAGAAATTTTACATAGCTTGATATAGTCCATATATTATAAAAATTCTTCTAAAGATATTTTGTGTTTATGTGGTATTTTTCATATCAGGGTTAATTTTCAGATTGTATGATTCTGTGCCTCAAATGCAGCCACCTCAAAACTGAATTACAGAATCAGAGTAGTTTGGGTTGGAAAGGACCTTTAGAGGTCACCTTGTTCTGCCCCCCTGCAATGTGCAGGGACATCTTCATCTAGATCAGGTTGCTCAGAGCTCTGTTCAATCTCACCTTTAATGGTTCCAGGGATGGGGCATCTACCACCTCTCTGGGCAACCTGTTACAGTATTTTACCCTTCTCATTGAAACTGTTAAAGGCACTGCAATACAATACAGTATCTTAAATCAAAATTTAAAGTTTTGGGAAAGCTTGTCCTTGGACAAGCTCTGTATTCTCTATTCATGAACTAATTTGAACCATATTTGTTTTACTGCTGACTATAGCAGTTCAACAGTGGACAGCTGTGAAGTCTGAACTAGTTCTCATTTTCTCAAACTCTGTAAGATCTGGGGGTGTTTCTGTGCTGTGGAAACCTTAAAGACCATAAATAATTAGGTTGGATTTTTATCTTGCCAACAGGACACCACCTGAAGCACATTCTGAAGCACATTCATAGTGCTTGTGTAGGTTTCAGTTTAATACAAACTTGGTATGAATAATTCCAAGAAATGCATTTTAAATTGCTTCTCCCAAAGTGTGGTATGCCTTCTGAAAAAGTAACCTCATGTATTTCCTTGTGTACTTTAACACCATTTCATGTTATGACCGATTCTCCACACAAGGCGCTTTTATTGGGGGTATTGTTTTAAACTCGTTACTGTGGTTTTGAATTCAGAAGTGTAACAAAAACAAGTCAGATGCTTTATGTAGTTAGTGCATTTCATATGTGTTCTGAAGGTAACTGAGTCATACTACTTTTTTTTTAACCAAAAGTCAGAATTACTACAATGTCACCTTATGACCTGCTTTTCCAAGGAGTGAGTTAATAAAACATTATTTCCACTTGTTTGCAGAGTAGAATTGTCATAGATGATACATACCATAGCAAGCCAAGTTGTGAACTTTCAGGGTTAGTGACAGAACCAAATCTGTCAGGTCGTTCACACACTTTAACCTTCTCTTCAAATGAGGTGAGTTTCAAAGTGTGTATATGTGTCTTGTTGATGTTGTTGTTCACACTACAGCATGTTTAATAGAAACAGATGTGTGTAATGTGAAACTAGATGGCTGTTCCATATTTGAATGTTGAAGAGCATTGTGAAGAACTATAAGCTGTTAATGAACTAAGGACATGGACTAATGGGTGACACATCAGCCTGTGTGTTCTGATCCTAGTTGTGTCATAAAAATCAGAGTAAACTCTCTGATCAAATTGCAGTTTTTAATTTTAAATATGATGTCATTTTGTTCCACTAATTTAAAGCAATTTCCTGGGTGAATGAAAACTGCAGCATTTCTTACCTTGGCTTCACTTCTGCACAGGTTTGTTTTATCATAAAATTTCACCTTTATAAAAACAAACAAAAGAAAACAGAAACAAAAAAAGACTGAATATGGTAGTTCTTATATAGAGGTAGAAATTAGATATATGACAGTCAGTATTCATTCGCCCTGGAGAACTATCTCTTTTGGCTACAGCTGAAACTTAGAAGTCTGCGCTTTGGTAGCTTTCTGAGATATTGTCTTGTTTGGTGATTGACTGATGGGCATCTTTTTCTAAACTAAAGGATTTAATTTATTGACTTGTTAAAAGCTGAAACTATTACTTTACAGAAATGAGTTAGAGGGCTTGCCAGACTGGTGGTTCATGAGTGTCAGGGGCTTTTATTAGCTGTCTTGAATCAGGCTTTGGTGAAAATCCTGAAGTATTCCAGTAATACATAAAAAGTCAGAACAGTCTTACAAACAATGTTATAAATATAAATTCACTAAGTTAAAAATCTGGAGTGTCAAAAATCATATAACTAGTTTGCAGGTTGCAGTAGTGGATTAATTTTTTGCAGATTTTTATTAGAGATAACAGTCAAAATCTAATGGAAACCAGAAAGAAGAACTCTAGTTAATAATCTATCTTTGCAAGTACTCCCTGCAATTTTTTTAATGGAATGGTTCATGAATGGAATGTGTTTCTAAAACTTTCAAGCAGTATGAATTGTAAGATTTTATCAAAGATGTCTTCTTGAATATTGTTCTTTGATGAGTGTTAAAACTATCAGTAAACATCTGGTGTTAAAACTCAAACAAAAGCTATTACTCATTTTCCATGTGTAAAGTGATGATTTAAGCCCGTTTGATTCCAATGTTCTCTCTAGGTCTTATTGCTTATTGTCCTGGTCTCATATGACCAATAAAAGGAATTTGTACCTTTTCAGTAATGACATTGAGTAGCAAGGGTCTCTTCTGAGGAAAATGAGAAATAAGTCTGAACTGTTTGTTTCCTCTTGGAAAGCAGTATGCATGAAGTAAAATACTTAGTTCTGCTCTTGGGTTTTTTTAAATTCGTAGTCTAGGTCTAGGAGAAAATAACTAATCAATCTTACAGCAATTTTGAGTATTTCAAATCACAGAATCAGTTAGGTTGGAGGAGTGCACTCTGGCATGCTGCCTTACAAATCCTGGAATTATTAGGAGACAGGAGATGGAAGCACCTCTTAGAGATCTGGACAGCGGCAGCACTGAAGAGTCTGCCTCTGCTGGGCAGGTGCCCACAGGCAGTTTGGGGAAGTGACTGCCTGCTGATAGCAGCCAGCTAGTTATGGCAGAGACACTCCACTCACAGATGGCTAGCAAGCTAGCTGGTAATCCTTCTAAAGTTCTCAATATGTTAAAAGTGTGATGGCAGTGATGTTTTCTTGGGCTTTGTATTTTTATCTTTGGAGCTTCAGTATTTCTGTACTTGCTTTCTCAATCACCTGCTTTCTCATGCTTCCTTGTCTTATAAGTAGTGTTAGTCTGCTTTCTGAATTTGCAGCTGATCTCTGGTGTGTGTGGTGGCTGTTTTGAGGACTGTAACTTCAATGTACAAACAGCTTGGCATGTTCTTGTGCCTCTGAATGGACTTTTGGGGATAAAATGACATAGAGGTGTCACTTAATGATGAATAAGCACTCAGAAGTCAGTGTTCTTCATCTTATCCTACAGTTTTCACTTTCCTGTTCATATTCTGAAAAATAATTAGAAGTGTTTTTCCCCTTGTGCAGTAATGAAAAATTCAAATTACACCGGATCTGTGAGGAGATGATGTCTAGATGTTTTAACACAGATTCAGGTATTGTTACACCTGCTGGTTTTAGGAGTCTGTCTTTACCAATATGATGTAGAAGGAGTTTGTGAGGAACTGCTGATGCTGAAACCCTAAAATTGCAATTAGTAGCTCAGCCTGGAGGACTCAGTCTGTTAACTGCTCTAATCCACACTGCTCAGAGGAACTGGTGCAGAGAGCCCCCAAGATTCTGTCAGGGGACTGCATTCCTCTGGTGAAATGAATGAATCTGGGCCTCCTTTTTGAGAGGAGTGCACCTTCCTCAAGGACATATATCTGAAATTACAGAAGCAAAGTTTTTGCATGGCTTGCACAGATTAGAACTAGAGAGTGAGTTTCAGCTGGAATGAAACACTTTAGACATTTCTCTGCAGAAAGGAGATAGATACACACATGCACACACACACCGCCAAAGGATGGAAGTAGATAAATATTAAAAAAAAAAGTCACATTATATATTTTAGTATTTCTTGCAGCTGAGAGACTGCATGTGACTGAGAGAGAGGTCAAACTTAAAATGGAAAGTGTTTGCCTCTTTTTTTATGTATTATTCATGAACACTTGCTAGTATGAGACTAAGTTACCAATCTGTATTTTACATTATATTACCAGGTTGAGGAGCACTGTTATCTACAACTATTAAAAATAAATGGGCATTTTGAAATTCCTTTGGTAATTAATTTTCTCTGTACGAAGCAACTCAAGCTTGATAGCTTGGTAGAAAACGACAATGCCCAGGTTGTGTTGATACAGATGCTGTGTAGAGCACTTGAAGCAAAACCTCCTCTGGAGCCATTTGCTGTTATTTTATGTAAATTGTTATTTTTCTTTTGCACATTAAGAAAGGCGGAAGTGTTCACACTTGTTATATCTACATAAGCATTTTGATTTGGATAAGGAGTTCATTTTTTAAAAATAAATCTCCTGATTGTTCCCATTTGCCTTACTTTGATTTGCCTTAGAAATCAAATTAGATGTGTTCCAAGAGTGGTCCTGATATATTCTACCTGCTAATGGCCATCGAATGACTAGACTATAGCTATTTGGAAGTGAAAATCCTTTGAAATGCTTGTAGTATGGATTTTAGAACCTCAGCACAAACTGTTCTGCTCTACAAACTCGTTCCTATTTATCTGCACTGCCTCCCCAAGTAACCACTGTCCTTTGTTTCACAGACCAGGGAAGGCAGAACCATTTCTAATTACACGGGGTCCTTCAGCATATCAGAAACTTAAAAATCTTGTTTTACCTCAGACTCCATGTGTCTTCCATGCTGTGGGCTCAGTTCAGGTGTACTGTATGATCAGGTCTGCATCACACTATCTTTGACTTGCAGTGGCCAGAATTATTTTGTTATATTCAATCAACTCTCCCAAATATTCCGTCAAATAAGCTGGATTTTGTGAGATTCCTCTGGCTGGGAGCTGTAGTTGTTCACCTGAGACTTAAAAAGTCACATCTCAAATCCATCACTAGAAAAACGCTTATTTCCAGGTTTTCTGTTTACAAATGATGTGTAAGGTTCCCAAGGAAAGGGGGGAGTACTTTCTGCTGTTTTGCAAATCTCTTTGATCAATAGTGGAAGCTGCCTAGTGGAGCAGTCTGCAGGTCTAATGCAGCCTGTACTCAATCACAAGCTAGTGAGAGATCATTTTGGATAGTTAGTTGAACGTCAGATAACTGATGTTACTGATTCAGGTACCACACTCCAGTTTTTCCTGTACAGACATTTAGCTCTGTTTCATGTAGCTTTTCTATCATGATGAAGCAGTAGTGCTTCAGGACAAACAACAGTATATTTTCCCCTCAGAGGCAACCTGAAATTGAAGCAGGGCATGTGAAAATCTCTGGGAGTCGGCAAAGTGTATTTTCAGTGGAAGGCTACAAGCACCTTTGTTTCTGAAATGGTCATCTTCTACTAGGGGACACCCTTTAAAATATTGATGTCATAGCATTACTTGAAAGAATGAACAGTTCTCTCTTTTAGAAATGTGTAAAATGTAGTAAAACTGTGCCTGGAACAGTCACCAGATTTACTGACTACTAGAATTGCTTTTATTCTGGATTTCTGCCACCTAACAATAATCATTAATAGCGTTCAAGTGCTACTTCAGTGATTCTTCATGCCATGCCAGGCACCATCTAACATTAGGACTGAGGCCTCCTAACCAGCTGAGGCAGTGTGTTCCCTGTTAGGATACATCCAATTTAAGCTAATGCTTTGCTATATAATTTCTTAAAGAAAAACATTTATGTTGTCTATTTCTGAGTTAGTTTGTGTTGAATGTTGTAGTGTCTTTTTGTTTATAGTAAACTCCTAGACAAACTGACTATAAACTGTGATCTCAAGAACTTAAGTCCTTTTGGAGTAGAGCATGTTTAAAAATGCGTTTTGTTAACCAAACTCCACCGGCAACTGGAATTCAACACATAATCAAGTAAAACATTGCTTATGGTGACTTTTCTCAATTGGTTAGGCATTAGATGATGAATTGGCAACAACAGGAAAGCAAAATCAATGGCACAGTAGACCTATTTCTGAATGGACCACCCAGCAAGTATGCCACTGGTTAATGGGAATGAACATGGAACAGTATATTACAGAGTTCACAGCTATGAACGTGGATGGGCAGCAATTAATGCAGCTCGACAGTGAGAAGTTAAAGGTAAGTGAATATCCCAGGGTATATTTGTAAATGCATAATTCACTGCTTATTCAGATGTATTTTTAAACTGCAAAGTCTATTTGCTTGTTTTCATGGCTTTTTAAGAGAGGTAGTTAGACTTATTTGCTCTTATTTGTTATTTTATTTGGAGGTATGTGCTTTTGAAATACTTGGAGACTACACAGTTAGATGGTCGTTAGTAATTGATTGTAGAACTGAAGTTCTTTATAATCAGAAAAATTAACAAATATTGCTTTCTTGTTTGCATCTTGAGGAAATGAAATTAGGCATAATTGTGCAAAGGGTCTTGATACATAAGTTATCAATCTCAACCAAAGGCTGTATCAGAACAAGGTCCGGCCACTTCAATTGCAGGATTGTGTTTTAGAAATGTTTCTTCCACATCTCCTCTTCAAATGGGAAGGCTAAAATCCCATCTGCTGATCTTTCAAATGTTCTGAGTTTTTGCTCCTGCTGAAAATATGTATTCTGAATCTTTTGAGACTTTTCTTGCCATTTTACATCTGGAAGCTGCATGGTGTGTGTATCCCATATAGTGCTAGTAAACTCTTACGTTTTTCTTTCTCATCAGATTATCAGACTGCCTTTTGGACAGGCAAGGTGTGTGGATAAAAGAGGCTCACTGGTCTATTCTGGCATAAGGCAAATTATTATTAATGATCAGTAGTAGATTTTGAGGGATTTCAGGGGAAAAAAGCATCCTAACAGTCTTCAAAATATACCTGCATTTTAAATAAGTGTGCAACACTAAGTGTCCTGTATTTTGTAAGATTTTCTGGACACAGAGGAGATCCCAGTGACTGGCCTGCCAGCTGTCTGTCTGTCTGTTTGGGGATCTTGTGCATTGATGCCTAAAGCTCGATGCAGACCTGATGCCATCGGGGCTGACCGTGAGTGGTCAGGAACTTGGAATCGGGTGCCGCCACCTGCCGATCGCAAATCGAAATGTACCGGCTGCTTACTGAGTCACTTCTTAACACACTTTAAAATCCTTAGTATTGAAATTAAAGAGTATACAAGTTCCTCTTAAAAGATCTAGAAAAACACTTTAAGACTGCTATGCTATTTTCTGGAAGTTCTGAGAGGCCTACGTGTTTGTAAAATGCAAAGCAAAACTGTTATTTCACACCTAGAGTTGGCCCTCGTTTCCTTACTTACCTTGTTACCCAGATGATTATTTACATTGCTTGTGAGGCCTTCAGTCCTTATTTTTTAAACAAATAGTCCATCTTGCAGCAAAGTGAATAACACTTTCTTAAATTGTTCATGCACAAGCACTATTGATGGGGCCATTGGAAAAAATGACTGATGAGGTTTTGTTTTGTTTTCCCCCTCCAAAGGCTTTGGGAGTTTCCAGTCAAAATGACCGATCAACAATAAAGAAAAAAATCAAGGATATTAGAAAAACACAAGAAAAACTGGAAAAGCAGAAGGAAAAGGTCCAAAAGAAGGAGAGAGAAGTTCGCAAGACTGGTAGAGTGGTGGCCACTCTTGAATCAAGCTGCTAAAATGACCATTTTATTTTAGTGCAGACTTGCCTAATCTTGAGGTAGTTCAGCAGATTTGTATATAATTGTACAATTGAGGGAGGAGGGAAAGTGCAACAGTTTAATATGGTAGGTGGTTTTTTACTTTTTAATTATGGTCCCTCCCCATTACGGCCCAATAAAATAATGTTTTCAGTATTTTTTCCTAGTTGACTCTGCCTGTACTAATAGACAATACTTCAACTTTCTGCCTTAAGTAACATTTCTGCTTCCAAGACCTCATATGCCCTTTTCATTGAAATTGATGTTTGTGGAAAGTAGAATACTGTATTAAAAATCATTCCAGTAGTAGTCAACTAGCATTTGATAGAGTTGAATCTGATAGAGGGACGATAGAAAAATCCTGCCGACAAATTCAGTCTGTGACGGTCTGTTTATCTGTTGCCACTAAAGATGTATAGTAAAAATTAAGTTTAAGGAAATGGTAATGTCAAATTAATTTAAAAAGGAAGCATGTATTTCAAATGTATGGAATATTTTGTTTAAATTCTTGTATTTCTGGGACTTCATTCAAAGTTCACTTTAGTAGCGCATTGTTTTTGAATTCTGTGTTGCAATTTACTGAGAAAATAACAAGAAATACTAAGTAGTTTTCACAAACTACATATCCTAAGCATAATATTAAGCTTTCTGTACACTACCCATATGGTGTTGGGACAAGGTTTAAACCTATAAATAAGATCCTTTTTAACCTATTTTTCCTAAATAATACATAGTTTTATAGATTTATGCTACAAATAAGATCCATTTGCAATACATGTATTTCTCTTTTCTACCTGCTACAAGATTTTTGCGGACCAAATTTATATATTTGCTAATTTTAAACCATACTGTTTTTCAGACTTAAAATACTGAGGGAAGAATTGTAGGAAAAATTATCACTGACGCACTGGGTTTCTGCCTTGTATTTAAATGTTCAATTGTAGACCACAGATCATTTCTCTTTAAAGGAGGATTTGATTCTCAAAATAGCTTAGAACATGAATTGGTGTTTTGTATATTTACATACTATTTTCTAGAGATACTGCAAGAGCACTTCCTTAAATTAGATTATTCCAGAAACATAGTCTAGTTTAAATATCAGTTCCACCCTAGAATGGACTAGAACAAAACTTACATAGTTCATTTATGTGGACCAAGTTCTCCTTTAAATCTATGGACTGTTTTTCATTTTAATTAAATGAATGAACTTCACTGTTGGTGTTTCACATTTATTATGTTTTTTTTGTATAAATGTCTTAAGAATTTCAGCAAAAGGCCTGTGTGGAAATGCTTCTGTGCACTAGGCATTTCCAAAATAAATTTTGGAACTCTCGGTAATAATTCTGTTTTCAAAGAGGTTATATTTCAGTTTGATGCATTAAGAAACTATTCTTTGGTCAAGATTTAACTTATTTACTTTGTTTCCCATAGCTCTGAGTTATGTGCCAAATTTACAGACCTTGAGCCAGAGAGGAATGCTGCCCTACTGATAAAAGAGAAAGGAATTAGAAGTACAGAATCCTCAAAAGCTCAGGATCACACATGTCAAACCGCCCTTCAGTTAATTCAGGCAAGAGAGTTGAGTGCTTTCAGCTAGAACACAGAATATTGATACAACCTTGTATTACGCTTTTCCCTTAAGTCTACTGTTGCACGCTGTGAAGAGTTTTCTCATGAAGGAGACTAGTGGAAATAATGGTTTCAGAGGTTTCCCTGTGTGCAGAGCTGTTGCAGTTAAACAGAGGCCATGGCAGGGATGATAAACTCACCTGGTACCAGAGCGTAAGAACATTGATTATCACAGACAACAGCATTTAACATCTGTTCAATGTAGAAGGAGAAGCCTGGCTGCATGGGGAACAAGTTTGGTACAAAGCTATACAATCACCCAACAGAGTTGAATTTTTACAATAGTTTTAATGAATAAATGTAGTGATTCTTCCAAAAAAATTAACACAAACCAAAATTAATTTTCCAGTGCAAGACCGAGCTCATTTGCATACAAAACTATGAATCTCAGCATTTTGATAGCTGAGCTAGTATACTATTTTTCTACAGTAATTCACTTCAACTTAACCAGTGTGCTAGCAATGACTTCAGAATAGTAATGAAAATACTAAACATGAAAAGTTGTCTTCTGAACTTCTGTTTAAACTAAAAGTTATCAAAAGAATACATTTGTAAGTAGGGTTAAACATTGTAAACCAAAATACTACCCAATTGTGTTTTCACCACAATCATTTGAGGTGGCAAAGGAAGAGAGAGATACAAATATAATTACACAGCAAGTTGTTCTAATAATCAGAATACCATTGGTAGTTAGCTGAGAATGTTAAAGAGGCTTTATTGCAATAATATCTGAAATACTTAATAGACTTAGTAGAAAACAGCTTTTCTTCAGAAACATCTCTTGCAGTTCTCAGAATTACCAAAATAATTTCAATTGAATTACTTAAAAGTGCCCACAAGCCTGAGTGGAGCAGGTAACTCTACTTACTGTTCTGATGGTAATTAAACTAGAATAATCCTCCCTCAGACTATCTGTGTATAGCCCCATCTGTAATTTGCTCTTGTTACAGTGATCTACATTAGCTTGACCAGGATATAAAACCATTTCATTGTTTTGGAAAAATCTTGACAACTAGAATAGCATGACTTCAATTTCTAACATACCAGCTATTCCCTTCACTTGTGCTATCTCATCTTCCTCTCTGCACAGAGATAGTAAACTGGCAAAATTGAGGCTCTCCTTTCTGAGAGGGATTACACGTTTCTACTGCAGAACAAAAATCACAGGATTACATGTGGTTAATTAAATGTAAAAAAGGATTAGTTCTCAGCGGCTGTAACTGCATCACTCCTAAAACATTCAGGAATTACAGGGATTGAGGTGCAATATGCATGTGTATGATTGGAACAAAGCTGGCACAGTAGGCATTAAAAAAAGTTCAATCCTTTATTAAAAGAAGAATTTTGTACCTGAAAGGTAATATTCATTCCCCTCTATCTTCCACAGTGTGTTTTAACAGTGTGTCTTTGACTGATACACATTCTGCTTACCAAGTTACAGTGTGACTTCCAGTTAGTACAAAAATGAGGCCAGAAGCACATCACAAATACAAAGGTATTTTCAAAAACTGTTAATTCCACTTTTTCTTAAATACTCCTGAGAAGGTAGCTTATGTTGTCAAAGTAATGAAGATGCCCTATTAAGGGCAAATTTTAAAAATGTGTTTATTAAAATAGATGTCCATTTACAGCTGCAGCCTGACATGCCCAAGTCTGAGATCTTACAAGGGCTAGAACATTGATTCTGCATTTTGGTAGGACCTACAGAAATACAGGCAAATGCAAGACCACATTTCTCTGCTGTAAACAAGCCAATGTTCCTTGTCAATTCACAATGATCAGGGAAAGGTAAGTTTTTCACATGTACTATATATTCACATTACAAAAAAAGAAATATGACTGGTGCCACATACCTGAGATACATTATACCAGTAGTTGCAGCTAAAAATAATTTTTTAAATTTTTTTATCCCTACAGTGATGTGATTTCTACAGCTGTAAAAAACCTTGATGTAGTCAAGGTG
Organism: Sclerurus mexicanus; assembly: GCA_013396755.1. Lineage (NCBI taxonomy): Eukaryota > Metazoa > Chordata > Aves > Passeriformes > Furnariidae > Sclerurus > Sclerurus mexicanus. The sequence continues at coordinate 3,681,066 of VWZF01006833.1, read as the reverse complement.
TGTAGGCAACATATATAACTTCGCAAAATTAGGCTTCAGCATGCTTAAGATAAAAGAACAGAAAATGCCATACAGGTGCAAAGGTATAGCAATAAGCTCCTCATTATTTCTTACACGAGTTTTTCATTATTCTGTAATTTTATATAATGGAAAAATGCTCTAGTGAGCTTTTCCAATAGCTTTTCCATTAAAACAATTTTGTAATTACAAGAATTAATACCAGATGTGATACAGATTGCACTGATCCCTATAAAACCTAAAATATTGCTCCCTTGACTTGGCTCTGAAAGTAGGCAAAAATAGAAAATGAAACAAATCAAGTGTGACTTTTTTTAAAATTTGAAAGTACGTCCAGGTTTGGCAGTTTTGGTGGCTGTTGGTTTTTTAATTTCAGAAAAGACAATTTACACTAAGCCTTCTGTTACTCCACTTAAAATTACTTTCACTTATCAAACGTGGGTCAACATCTTGGTATAAATCAGGTCTTTTAAATTCCCTTTACAGACAAACCTACTTCTTAATGAACTGCTGAGGGAAAAGCTACATACTTCGAAAAGTGGTCATGTCCTTTGGCTCACTGCTTGGCACACACCAATCATCTGCTTCATGGTTTGCTTTATAATGCTTCCAGGCCGCTTTGTTATACACAGGGAGTCTTTCAATTGATTCTGTTGATAAGGCCTGTAAGGAGAGAAGACTGTAGCTGATGATTCTTTTAAGTTGAAGTTACAGTAACAGAACAGGGAGTTCCACTAGCAGTTTAGATTACAGTTGCTGATAAATATAAAATGGTGAAGTGTCACATCATACCTTGATGTAAATAACTGCATCTGTACCATAGCCTTCTAAGGAATACAGTTTCAGGTCTCCTTGGAAGTACTGTGCATACAGACGTGATATAGGTAGGCCATAACCAAATCCAGCCTGATCCAAGAGAAAAAGTTTATTTCCATTAATTGCATCAATCAGTGGTGTTTTCTGTTTTAACTTCATACATAAATAGACAAACTAAGCATGATGTTTGACAGTAAAGGGAGTTCAGATGTTAACTATTATTCCCCCCTCCCAAGCTATTGTACACCCCAAAACCAGAAGAATGAAGGGATAATTTGGATTATAAAAAAACTGTTTTACTCCTTGTCAGGCAGGGCTCGTAGGTAACACTTCTTGTATTATGGTATCTTTTTGAAGAAGAGATATCATTAGAGAAAACTGTACTGTGTCTGTCTTATGCCTCATGGAGCTACTAATGTTAAGAACACTGAGGACTTAAGTCAATTACATTTCATCATCAGTATATATAAAAAAAGGTTCAAGACAAAATCTCTATGAGTTTGTAACTTAATACTAAAAAAAAAAATCTGTCGAGCCCTGACTGCAGTAGCAGGACAGAGCCCTGAAGTGTTAGCCGTAATTTTTTTTTATCTACTGCTAAATTTTAGAAGCGACCTCTCAATGAGCATACACAACACTTCTCTGCAAAGATCTAGTGTTTAATGAATTGCAGAGTCATGTATGTGCAGAACACTGTATACATTTTAAAATGATGCAATATGGGAGAATAAATGCAGGAAAGCTGTTCAGAGATTCTAACCGAGAGCTTAGGCTTAATTTTTCTTGAGCATCTATTACATTCACATCAGAACAAAGTAAATTCTTCATATGCCCTGTCACATCTATGCTCCTTCATCCTTGCTGGGGGATGGTACAATTGACCTCACAGTACAAATGAACTATTGCCTTGACCCAAAGTCATTACTATAATTATTTTTTCTTTCATTCAGTGGCTACAAAAATTCAGAGTTCTGTCCTCAGTACATGCAGTGTTCTGCTTGAGGTAGCTGATCTTTAGATGCAGTAGAGAAAAACAGAATCTTGAATAATATTTAGTATTTTATACAATTTTTCAGTTATTTTCTGAAAAATACTTGAATTAAGCTACACCATTCAAATGGAAATACTCACTGTATCTATAAAATCAGTACTTGATAGCTGTGACTAAATGGTTTCTTTTGTGACCATGAAACATACCCAAAGTGCCAAGGTATAAAAGATTTGCATACCAAAGGTGTAGCTCGGGAAGTCTCAACACGAGGACGTGGTGCTGTTGAATACATGTAGTTGAACAGTCTGTCAATTTTCCTCAGGGGAACACCACCACCACGATCACTCATCTGGAACAAGAAGGAACATGTAGTCTTATGTCCCTGAATACATTTTTATAAAAGACAGCTTTTCTCAAACAATAAGCCTTGAGAAAGTTCAGCTGAAACAAAATCCAGCATTGTCCCTATTAAGTAAGTTACAGTTTTTCTTTAATTCTCATCTCCAACAATGACCAGAGAGAGATTAATCCTTCCCTTTCATCCCTTACCTAAACCATTAAATAAAATACTACCCTAAGAAGCATTCATATTCCCTTGGAAGCAAGAAAATTCTGCTTAAATGGTGCATGGCTTTTATCTTGTTCATAACTCACTTTTGCCTGAAGTCACTATACCTTTCAGAAAATGCCAGGTTCTCTGCATTTTTGATCTTTAGTCCTCAGGAATACTGCTAGTTAACTGTAATTTACTAAAATCTGTTACTGAAAAGGTCAAAGGAGTTGTTTTACTATAGTTTAGTTAGACCTGTGAAAAACTCAGCGCTTGCAGTCTTTGAAATCCAACATGAATATTGTACAGAAAAAGAAGAAACTGCAAACTGTAGTTAAGGAGGTTTGATTTGTTTGAACATACAATATTTATTTTCCTTTTTTCAGTTGCTTTACACCTGTCTAGCTCATGTCCTTGTCACTAACAAAATGCTGATGTTACAACTGTATAAAGGTGCTACTTCATTTTTAGTCATGGTTGCTTATAAGCTAGGCAAGACTTGAGCATGACGAAAGCACAGGATGCTATTGCAGAGCCTTTAGTGTGACTGAGCAACCTCTTCATAAACTTCCTACTGATGCAGTGTGTGAAATTCCGTAATAGTCTTTTTACTTACATACATCACCACATCCAATCTATTGACACAACCAGATCCCTCACTGAAGTTAGTAATATGCTGCCTCTGGCATTAAAAAAAAGAAAACAAAATAACATTCAAAATAATAAAAAAGTGGTTACCTTTACTGTTAAATCCTCATTTCCCAACGTGATATGCACATGAATTGCAGGATAAATGCATCGATCAGCATGGTGTTCCATGGTGGCTCTCATTGCATTCTGCAATTTTCAAATACAACACAAATCTTACTCACTTGGTATATTACTTAAAAAACATCAGTTTAGGAGTTATTTTTATCACATATTTCAGAATCGGAACAAATGCATATTGGTTTAGAGTAGCTTTTGTAATATTTCTGGTTTATTCAATGTGAGTATTTATATAGTTTCTTAGAATACATAGACTCTCAATATTTAATCTTTTTAAAGGAAACATTTCAATAGTTTAATGTACAGAGTTTTTGTTGTAGAATTCTATAATGTATAGTACATACAATATGACACAACAATCAAGAAAAGTCTAGAACTGAACTGCTTGAGGAAAGCTCTTTAGGACCTGTTACACATTTTACCAGATTTGAAGATATCCCACAAATTCTGTATCTTATTCTCGCTTCCCTTATTAAGTAATATCTTCATACATTTTTAAGATTTAAGCTGTGTGTTCAGAATGTGTCATGTATTAAGTGACTAGACAAAGGAGACATATCTTGCAAAGCTGTTCATTTTCTATTCCATTACTGTTTGTCTAAATAGCACAGTTTAGCAATGCTCCTGCAGTCAAATAGCAGGAGGTTTGCACTTGTTGTCTAGAATTGGTTCAAAAAGTCAAACCAATACAATCTCACTAAATGAAGATATATAAAAGACTTGTATAATGGTAAGTGCACAGACCTTGAAAAGTTCAAAGACCATGTGATAGAGATGTGATGGCACGTACACCACTTGCATGGGCTGTCCTGGTGATTTAGCTGCAGAAAAGAGAGTCTAAGTAACTAAATAGCAAAAGAGGTATCTTTTATTCATTCTCACAGTAATTGAAAGTATGAATTTGTATTGCTGAATTTACGAGAGAAGGAAAATCTGTATGTTAAAGTCATACTCAAGATTTTCAAATGTTGTTTGCACCTTTAGAAATTAATCTTAAAACCACTTTGGCATCATTGATTAGGGCATATCCTAGCTTTCTCATACCCTTGAGGAGGTTAGCATGAAGATGTAATAGAATGTTTAGTATAAGTCTTTGAAGTATTGCAAAAAATGCAGAGAGGGTGAGATGCAGTAGTGTAGGTGAAGAAATGCAAGAAATCTTAGGGAGGGAAGGAGGCTGCTAAAATTCATTACATCAACAGCTGTAGTGTCAAAAGCTTTCCTACTGATTTCAGTTTTCTAATTAAAGGGAGGAACAGGAAAAGCCTTCTGCCAGATTTTAAAAAACCAAAACTATTTGCGACAGTAGCTGTAGAGAACACATTGACTATATGTGAAGTAGAAGAACATTTCACCAGCAGCTACTTTAGAAGAAGCCATCACAGTGTTCAAGAGGGTGCCTCTTCCACATTCACTTACCGTTCAGCTCCTGAAGGATCAGTTCTGGAGAGCTCATGTAATATAAATCACAAAGTCTCTTGGCGCTTTCATAGCCATCTATAATAAAAACACAGAAGTTACATTTCCCCCTCCCACTTTTTTTTCCCTTTACAGTTTGCCAAAAAGAAAAACAAATACTGAAAGTACTGTGCACTGTCAGGGAGATTTTGTATTTTCTCACAAAAACTGTGTTTACAGGAAAAAGATACAAAATTGTATTACACTTCAAATAAAACTTCCACTCCAGGTAGGAAAGAACTAAACAGTGTATGAATATCAGGATGGGTATTTGCTCTTAGCACAGACATTCATATAAGTTTTCAGCATTCTAGTTCTTATCTGCTGAATTTACCTCTAATAACTTCAACAACATTGCAGTTAGGATCGATGCTTCCAATGTGTTTTGGATGAGCTGGATTAATTTTCCCACCAAACAGTAAAGCTGCCAAAAAAAGCAAATATTATTTAATACCCAGTATAATTTTATAATTTTAGTTTGTGTCTTCAGTTATACTAAATAAAAATGTATAGGCAATCTGCAATTCCAGTCTTCACCATACTTGAAAGATTACTATTAATAAATATTTTAGGAATTGTATTAAGAATGAGTTCATAAACAGCAAGACAAATAGTGTACTCCTAAGTCACATTAAAGTATATATTAAGCACTTAAAAATTAAAGGAAAATACTCTTGACACAGTGCAGGTATTATTTCCCCTCCTTTCAACACTGGCACTTACAGTGCTGGTTAAGGAGCATTCTGATTGAAATGCGACTCATGTAGAAACGGTCTAAAAAATACTGCACATTCTGTGAGGTCACCGCATCAATGCCAAAGCTTTCCTTGTATTCTATTACTCCTTGAGCCATTGTAGGAATTACATCATTGTGCCGATTCCGGATTTTTATCACAGTATCTGTAAAACTGAAATTAATACATTGTTAGTATTTCACTGTCAAGGGAATGTAATACTCTGGCAAACAGAGCACCTGCCTACAAAAATATCACAGGTCTGCCTGTATTGCAGTAAGAAGACGGGTCAGGCTTTACAGCATATTTCAGGTGACAAGCACTGAAGCAATCAGTCATCAACTATTTTGACTGTTCCTAAAATTATTATTTATTTATTACCTTGATTACTGCCAAGAGAAAGAGAAAACCATGCCACCATTTTCATGCAGAAGATCCCATGTCTGTCAAATGGCAGTTATGGTCAACCAACACTGACCAAAGCCACTCTACAAAATTACATGATACTAAAGTGTTTTGTTCCCTGTTTTCCTGTACCCTCCTTTTAGGGACAGGGGCTGACATTACTGCAATTCTTATATAAAGATTTCTTAACCTCTTGTTTTCTTGCCAGTTCTTCCACATAATATTAAGAAAACATTAACATAGGTAACAGCAAATCCTTACCTGTGAATAGCCCCTGAATCTTCTGAGCTTTTGTCCTTAAAGTCAAGGATCTCCTGAAGACTTTGGACATACCTTTCAATGAAAGAAACAGGACAAAACCAATTCTAATATGTCTCCCCAGATCTATTTGGTTAGCAACTTGTGGTCTTCCAAGGTTGCTTGCTTCCATGTTATTGTACCTGTCCCCTGTGAATTTTGTTAGAATCTTTTAAATCTATTCATGGCATTTCTTCCAAAATTTCCAGAGCAATGAACTCCACTATTTAATTAGAATGCATAAAAGATTATCTTTGTATTTTAAACCCAGTGGGTGATCACTTATTTGCAACCCTGGCAAGTTCCTCTTATTGGAAAAATCTTTCCAGCTTGTTCATGATTTAAGTATTTCTGCCATCTCTTTCCTTAGATGTGTATTTTCCAAGCTGAAGAATTCTATTTGGTTTCTCCTCACGTAAAAATTGTTCCAACCCTCTGATTATCCCTCTTGGTCTTTTCTGTTCAGGATGGAGTGACTAAAACTGCATGTAATTCAGAGGAATAATGGGCTAACAGAGTGGTACAATTATATTCCTCCCCATTTGTTACTTAGTTCCTAACATGATTTTCCTTCTTGCCCATCAACTGACATATTCAGAAAGATATTCCCAGTAGCATCAAAATTCCTTTTTCCATTGTAAGCAAGCAAGCGTACAGGGAGACGAGAGCCCTGCCTGTGCTCTACTTTGCATCTCTCCGAGTAGAATTCATTTCCCATTTGGTCAATGTCATTGAGTATCACAAGAATGTAAGCGTTTGTGTTTCATTAAGGGCCTTCCTCTTCATTGATAGCTCTTTTTATATTCAGTCATCTAATCAATCCCACTTATTCACTGGCAGATTTTCTGTTCTCTTAACTTTAAAAGCCTTTCCAGATAGCTTTGCACTTTTAGCTGTTGCCGAGCAATCTCTGTTTTGCTTTCATCTAACAAGTTCATGCTTATGTGCAAGTTCCTTATTTGAAAGTAAATTTTACTTTTCAAAGAATTTTATGTTTTGGCTTTGGGAGCTTCCCATTGCTTTCCTCATGTTTTCTACATCTTTACTATCGGTGTGCTGTCTTGTAAATGCTTTCTACTATGTTTTGCAAGCATTTTGTGCCTTAGCCTGCCTCTGTTGGCTTCCTCAACTAGCCTCTTCATTTTTCGGTAAGTCCCCTATTAAACATTGTTCTGCTGGATTTTTGTTTAAAAAAAAATTTCAAAAAAAATTTTTGAATTCTCATACATGAGTGTGTGCAATGTTTTTAATTCCCTCATGGGTTCTCTTAAGTGCTCCTAAAGGGTTTTTTCCAAGTCTGTAAATTCAGTTTCTGATCTGTATCACACTGGATATTTAGTATCTAACTTTAAATAAGGCATGTTCATGTAACAAGCACATGAAATGTTCTTTCAATAGAAGAGAATGAGTTCCTCCAACCTGTGTATATGCAGAAGGCCACCCTTAAAGGTAAGGAATGTCACTGTTCTTACCAGCTCTGCACCAGCTGAACTGAAGGTGTTCGCAGGAGGTTGTCTGGAAGCAGGCTTATTTCCTTCATTATGTTTGCTAGTCTCACAGGCAACTCTTGTCGCAGAAACATAAATGACGTCTTTTCACAGGCATTTTCAGATCCTAAGACCAAAATAAATATATGACGACAGAATAAAGTCAATACTTATGACAGAAAACTACACAAATTCTTACTTTCTTGCATAAGAGGCCTGTGCCTTAGTTTCAAAGCTGACTTGGCCAGGCTGGTAAGCCAGTATTTCTTTCATAGCAGCAGCCCATTTTTATTTCAAAATTTATCTCATATTGTAAGTACCAGCCTCGTTCGGGTAAGGAGATTCTTCAATATACAGAGAGAAACTAACGCAATAGCTACAAACCCATACCATTCAACTTTAAGTACAGCTTCTATCCATGTATATTGTTCATTTCATTTGCAGTGAACATTGACTCTAACCAGCACTGATCAAACAGCATGTCACTCTGGGTATGTTGGAAAAGCGAGTGAAACCAGTGCAGGAAACTATTTATGGGAAGGATTCTTAAGAAAGTATCATGGTCCTATACATCCTGCTTGATCACTGGTCTTACTGAATTATTTTAACACATACTGGAACACTTTCAGAAAATAAATTCTTTAATAGTGATCTCATTTCCAACTAAATCTGTTGTAGTTTAAATTCACTGTCTTACAGGAACAGAAGACAGATGAATGAATTCACATGAATACTGAGAAAAAAAAGAAAGTAGCTACTGTGATTAGCCATTGGCATGGTAGTTCTCCTATATATTTACTTTTTATTTTTTTTGCATTTTTAAAAGCTAGAAGTGAAAATACTGCACCTGTTGATAACAGACCTGCCCTTCTATAAAGACAAATGTCATCTGTGTGGGTGGCAATTATATGTGGTTATTAAAATCAAGACCTAAATTCACTCCCACAAAGGTTGTTTTCCTAGGCAAGAAAGGAGGGTGCAGCATGGGGAAGAGGCTAAGAAATGCTGTATTTCACTCTCAGCCAGACTTCTTTCTAGACTTCAAGACTGTCATGTAAACAGCATCTGAACTTACTAACCTGTTCATCTTCTGCACTGAAGTACGTACTTCAGGTTTGGTGTTTCACAAGTGTCTCCTAAAAATTAACTGTGATATTACTGTTCAGTTCACTCCTTCCATCTAGGGGGAGTTGGGGGAAAAGATTAAAGGAAGGGACATGGGAAAAAAAAGAAGCTGGGAATGTCTTAAATGGGAAAAATCTTCATCAAATTGAAATGAAGTAGCTTACTTTAAAGTATCCAGACTCAGATATGTCATAAACTATGATGAAAGTGATGAAAGAATGTCAGATAATGAAAAAGGGAATAGCTTACAAGAAAGTCCTCCCCAGTGGCACTTAGCAGTATTACGTGTTGTCTATATATGACCTCTGCCCAGAAACCCTTCATTCTCCCTAGTCAGATTGCATTTCAGGCATGACTCTTACTGGCCTTTTCCTCTTCTTGGGTAAAGTTCCACAAACGAGTCAGATTGAAGGTATTAGAATGTAAATATAATCTTTAAATGCCTCATATGCTCAGCAAATTACATTCCACAAGAGCTTCTTATCTGGAGGCCATATTTTTGCAGTCCTGGGTCAAATATGAAAGGCAGTTTAGGGCAGGACTTCACTGAACAGGCAAATGACTCTCCTGTGCAGCTCCAGTCTATCTAGGCAAAGAATGGGTAAGGCTCCTACAGAACATACTGTGGGCTTATAAACCAAGCTATGACTGATGTATGAGCCAGACCTAAATTTGCTCATGGGACATTTCATTTTTTTAAGTTAGCCTTACCAGATTTTATTATCTCCTCTTTGAATGCTCTCACTATAGTGAAAGGAGACAGAACAGTTTCTAATGAAAACACCATCAGATTATAATGGCCACAGAATCTCCTACAGACAAACACTGTCTCAGTCTTGCACTCTACTTTTTTTTTCCCTTCATTATTAGTTTTTACTACCTGTGATTAAATCCTTAACATAAGAGAAAAAAAAAATTAAAAGTTTTCAAAATTATTTTTACCTTGTGTTCAGGTACTAACAGCAAAAAAGTAGCCTATCTTTTGACACGGGAGTAGTGTGCCTTGAAAATCAACACTGATTTTAAGGTAAGCAGCATTTTATCAGTATATAGTGATAAAATAATACAGGTCAAAGCAGACTGAATTGCAAGATTCTTTCCTTAAAAGTATGGTAGCAACAGAACTTGTGGTGGGGTTCCTGTATGAATCCGGAGATTTAAATGTTGGATACATTTCACTGTCATGAATGAAATGCTGACTAAATGGATGAAGTGACGGCAGATAGTTCAGAGAAAGTTTTTGTAAGTCTTCCTACTTACACAAAGGCTGGGGCTGTATGACTAATCCTCAGTTATGTTTTACTTACAAAAATGTAACAAGCAATGCAACTATTTACTTAAATGTTTATATGCAACACTTACGAAAGCATGTATGCACACCAGAGTGCCTTGGGTACAGAAAAGGAATGTATTATGGAATGGCTCCAACCTCAAGCTTTGAAAAGGTTTCTCAGTGTGACTTACATAACCCTTCTCTGTGTGGGCTTTGCTTTGAGGCGGAACAGAACAATTACTGTGATCCCTTTTGTTTCCAAGCAGACAGTCAAACCTGGAAGCATTACGAATGGTTTTAGTGCAGAATATAAAACCGAGTATTCTATTACTGCTTCAATAATTTCCAACACTAGATTCCAAATCCTCCAGGATGGCTCTTGGTCTCTGCATCCTGCTCCTTCTCTCACACGCCTTCTAAACCAGGAGTGTTTGTGTAGGGCACAGACAAGCGACTGAGGAGTGATGACTGTTCCGCCCCGGGTGCCAGCTGAGGTTCCAGGCTTCACGTGTCTGGGACGGGGCTGCCAGCTCTGCTCCAACACCCCCCCGTCACAGCTGTCCCGCCCTCTCCCCAGCACGGCAGGTTCTGCGGGAAAACGCCCAACTACTCCGCTGCTGCCAAAACCCAGAGCTCTCAGCGCAATTTCAACCTTGCCACACTTCCAGACCCCGGGAAGGAGCCAACGAGGCTCCCTCGCCCCCGAGGGACGCAGGGCCTTTCCCGCCCGAAGCACAGCGCTAACGAGGCAGGCAGGAGCCGGGCAGCGCGGCTGGGGGCAGCGCTCGGAGGCACTCACCGAAGTCCAGAAACTGCTTCATGGAGAGCGGCGAGGGGGAGAAGCGGGAGTAGAAATCCACCTGCTGCGGGATGGTGCCCGCGGCGGCGCTGCCCNCGGTGGGCGGGGGAGAGGGCGGCCCTGAGGGCGGGGGCGGCCTGCGGGGGGCGGCGCTCGGTGCGCGCAGCAGCCCGGCCGTGCCCTGAGGGCAGCGCCCCACCTGGGCCTCTGAACCGCTCCGGCTGCGGGCGCGGCGGCCATCTGTTCCAGGTGTCGGGGAAAAGGGTAAAAAACCACAGAGGGGTAATCACGGCTTCCGCCTTTACTTCGCTGATCTGTCAGCAATGGGCACTACAGTGGTTAAAAACCACTTGGACCACAGATCACACTGTATCACCTTGCTGGCTGTTAGGATGCTAATGCAACATGTGAGCTACCACACTGTATTTAATAGTTTATTGTCTTGCTCTGGTAGAAATATCTAGAATATTAACAAAATTAAGGGTGATTTATAAGCATTTCTGATAAACTTAGTGCAGTATAGATGCTAAGGAAATTTTTGACATTACACTCTCATCTCCATCAGATTGAGTTATTGGCACAGATCAGTTTTGATATCGGGTAGCTTGGTGCCTCAAGAGGGACCCCAGACAAAGAAATCCCTGGGCAATGTTGTGCTTCTCAGCTCTGTACTGTTAACTCTTGAACCCCTCCTTCCAAGTGACCAAGGCACCGGGGTTGAGAAATAAAATACATAGTTAGCACTGTTTATCAGTGCTGAGGGGGTGTATGTTGCTCTGCAGTACTTAAGTAAGCAGAAGCAAGGACACTTCCTCTTGCGAAAAGCTCTGTTCTCTGCCAGTTTTCTAGGATGAGGCAGGTATGGCCCTGGAAAGGTGCAGCTGCCAAACAACCATTTTGCAGAGCAAGAAAAGGAGGAAAGGGGGTCTATCTTGCAGTATGGAAAATGCAAACTGCAGGTCCCCAACCCCTGTACAGTGAGAATGTCACACCTCGGCTGGGGTTTAAAGCCTGTTTCTGCAGCAGGGTCTTGGGGTAAGGAGTTGCTATGTTTTTCTCGCAGGGGTCATGGTTAGGACTCAGCAAGGATTATGAGGCTGTAACAGGTGTATAGTATGAATTATGATTCCATGGCCTGGGAAGAGAAACAGACTTTTAAAGATGTCTGAGGACTGGGATAAAAAAACTGAAGCAACTGCTTACACAGTCCCTGTAGGGGAATACACTGCTTCCATTCTTCTTGGCACACAGGCTGCTGTCTGGCAGGCCAACTGAAGCACATCCAGCATGTCCAGAGGCCTCTGCTGGCTCAGAGTGCTGGCTACAGTTGCCTGGTTGTTTCATCACAGCTTGTTCTCCTGGGTTTTGCAAACCAACAGCTGCCACCCTCGCCTACTCTGTGCTCTGAGAAGTTACTTCAGCTGTTTGTACACAAGCAGCTTTCTGGTTCTGTGTAGTCTATTGATGTTAAGACACACTGCAGTGATAATGATTACCACTGGAATGTGGGTGCTTTGAATGGGGACTGGCAGTTCACTGCCACTTTCAAAAGTTTCTTCCATCTTATGAGCCGATTGTGACATTTGTGTCCAACCACCACCCTGTTCCCTCTTTTTCCATATGTAACTTCTGCACAGGCAGTTAATGAACTGTGCTGTGGTGGTCCCTTATATTGAAAGCTTCTCTCATAAGACACATTTCCTATGCTCTGACAGTTAAACATATGGGAAGGTGTCACAGTTTACCAATACTCTGTTTATGTACCTTGGGCTATATGGAGGATGTGTCTGTTTTTTAGATAGACATATACACACTGTATATGAACACACACTGTACATAGCAAATACAGTACATTAGGTCCTATATACGTACATGTATACGTATTATACACATACACCATTTTTACACTCTATATATAGTACTATGTGTGTGTGGTATATATGGCATATAAACCGTAAAATACTGTATTAGTACTAAACCTCATGATCAGCTACTTAACTGTTCTCCCAGTTCATATTTTGTCTTATTGTAGACACATTTGTCGGCTTTATTTAAATGAGAATAATTGTTTAACAGAAGCAGGTTGAGTTCACATCTTTGACATGCTCCAAAGTGTCTAGTGGCATCTTCTGGTTCTAGTCCTGAAAGTTTCTTGGCTACAACACAAACACTGGCCTAGCACATATGGAGCTAACCCTTATCTTCAGGCTTTGTTCCATCAAAAGGCCTTTCAGCAAATGTAAGCATAGCACTCTGTGAGGGCTAATGTCTTTAAAATGGAGATAAGCTACATTTTCTCTGTTGGATTTGGTAGTTTTTTCCCCCTACATACTTCTGGCTTTTCTGTGGGGGTTTTCATGGACTCGAAGCTGTACCCTGCAATTGTGTTACTGACTGTCAGTATCAAACTTTCACTGCTAAATACAGGTATGGGAAGTCCTTGACCAATTCTGGGGGAGGTATCCATCTCACCTACTTACTCAGATACTCCTCTGGCAGTAGTTAGGAAAATGTTTAGGCAGCTGCTTGCACTGAAGGTCCCTGGGCAGTGTGAGTGCAAGCACGGAGCGAGGAGAGGGCAGTGGTGCCCTGCTGGGAGCTGACACCTGGAGGTCTGCCAGGCTCTGCCTGACCTCCACCAGTGCTGGCAACTGCAGCAAACAGCAGAGCGCCTGCAGGCACGAGATTGTGCCTTATCTCCTGCAGCTCCTTGTCTGCTTCTCTGCGTGGGGCAGGATCCAGAGCTGTGGCAACACTGAGAATCAGAGAACTTGTTAGATTGTGTGACTTTCAGCATATTCTTCTAGTGAACTTAGCTATGGCCACCTCAGTCAACTATGTTAAAATCACTATTACCAAGACAATGTTTAATTAAAAAAAAATTTATTTCACACTTCTATACAAATATCCACAGGTAATTTCTAATCATGGAATGATGTAGCATTGTTAGCTGGTATAATGAAAGTTTGAGATAAAAGTATACCAGTGACATGACTTATTTTTCAACTTTCACTTTAACACTGCTAAGACATTCATGTTCTTAGGCGGGGGCCACAATCTGCTTTTTGATGCAGGGGTATTTGTTGTCAAGCTTCTTAGCTCCTGATTAGCCCAGCTTCTGATGCTGCTGAGCCTTTCGGCAAAATAAGCTCGAATTTTAAAAGCTCAAACACTGGGTAACATCTAAATTCATATGGAAATGTTCATAAAATCAGGGTCATAACATATTGGGATTATTTAGTGTTAAGAAAGATGACATAGTAAATTAATTATAACTTTTTAGGTGACCACACCTTCGTACTAATGTTCAAAGTTAGTAGTAAAAATAAGACACTTGACAACTGTCCTCCTAGCAGTTTTTTACCCTACGAGGGGAAAAAGTACCAAGAGGTTTTTGCATAGTTCAAATGACAAGCAATTAATATGCACACTTTTTGAACAGAATTTTGTTTCACATGGAATAAACAACTGTGAACTAAGTAGTACCAATGCTTTAGAACATGGGTAAAAAAGTAAACTCTTTAAATAATTTTATCACTTATGTTACAATAACTAGATTACTGATAAACAACATCATGGTTCTACTTTTATCAACATTCAGGTATTCAAGATGATTCAGTAGTCTCAATGTGGATCAGCTCAGATCCACACAGTTAAGGGAAGTGAGGCATCTACAGACTCCTTCAAGCGCTGTATAACAGATGCAGTAGTCAATGCCTTTTGCCACACAGGAAGTCCTTATGAAGCTGGAAAGCTGTTTTGAGAGAACTCACTTTCTTGCAGCAAGTACAAAAGTGTATCTAAACCCCTACTTCTGCTTGGTGTCCAAATCCTTAAATAGTCTGCAATAATATACAAATCATGTTACAAGACCTGATTTTACAACACATAAAGTTACAAGTATCAGAAAAAGAAAACCCCCATACACATTATTGGCATAAATATTTACATTTTTAGAAAGCATTGGCACCTTCAGTGACTTATTAAAATGCAGTGAAAGCCTCAGGTCTCGTAATCTTAAGTTCAAAAACACAGTGGATTTGAAAATTCAGTTAAGTCTTTGGCCTAACAGTTAGTCAAAGACAATGATTTATAATAAAAATAAATACAAAAATGACTAAAATATATATACAAAAAGTACATCTAATATTCAAGCCTCTCTTTTAAAAAAAAAACCTGTGTATATTTGTTGTGAGCAAGAATCACACAATCTGATCTTAAAAAAAATACTTAAAAAAAAAATCAAGCGACATGACCCATTGCACATGTAATTTAAGATGATGCTTTCTGTTAAGCCCTAACTACTGCAGCACGTAAAAGTTATGACTAAAGCAGACTTACAGACCTTCAGTTATACTAGAACAAAGTGTGTTAAGGCCGCTGTGTGTTTGTAAAGCACTACGCATTGAGGGAAGGCTAGAGAACCTGTCTTGACCTTAATCATGTATTCCTTTCATACCTAGAAAGAAGGCCAGAATCACAGGAAAAGGTCTGCTGTAGTGGTTTTGCATATTTTGCAGAAAAGACCCCAAATCAATAGTATTTTCTAAAGTGTGGCTTAAGGGGGGAAAGAGGCAGTCTGGAAATTAAATAACGCAAATAAAGTCTGTTGAAGCAATTTTAACTGTGCAAATAAAAGCCTCAATATAAGTAGTAATATCTACAATCGAAGGGTGAATGTCCATAGTGTTCATAGGTCTAACTCCATCAGTATTCCATTATGAAAACCTTAACCTCTATCTGAACTTTGTGGATGAAAAGCATTTTTCCCTAAGAATAACTTTCATTTTCATTCCATTTCGTGAACCACTGTTTTGTCTCAAGGTCTTTGTTTTTCCCGTCCTTGATCTGTCGCTCTTATTTCCGAATTCTTACAGCGTGATAGCGGGGAACACTGTCTTCGTACCTGGAACGCCGGAAGAACCCACACTGGGGCACAGACGAAAAAGAACAGTTTAGGCTGAAGTCGATACCAAAGTACTACAACTATAGAGGCAGTAAATTCTTCCTTTGCAAAAATACACAGGTAAGAAAATTGAAAAAAAAAATAAGTAGGCCAAAAATGTAGCACAGGTAGCTGTAAAAATGTGAGGCAGCAGGTCTACATTAGTTGTTCCAGCAGCAGTTGAAGACAAATGGCACAGTCTGACCATATGGTGGTTATCTAATACCTTAAAAAGATTCCCTCCAGTACAAAGCTGTTCATTCATCTAATGAGAGCATTTACTGCTACACAAAGAAGTAGACACAGTTTAGGAAAGTTGCTTCTCCTGAATCAAAGGTAAGTATGTACTTCAGTGTCTTCCTGCATGGTGACATGATTTGCCCTTAAAAAACTACAGAAAGATTTCCATAACTTTTCTTGAAAAGTTACCCTAAGGCCTTGTTTTTCAAAGCACCATCTCAACTATAGTCACCTGAACTAACTACACACATGCAGGGATAGAAACATGAGTCTTGCTTACTTTGCTGTGGGAAGTCACCCTAGATGAAATCCAGCTTATTTGTGCTTTGCAATTTTTTATTCAAAGCCACTGTAAAAGCTGATTTTAAATATAGAGGAATGGACTGCAATTAATTTTCAAAACAAAATGGAGCTATGGCTACAATGTTACAGAGATGATGATTAGTAGGCACTCAGCTTTACATGCTTTAAGGATCACTGAGGTCAAGATTACAGTTTAGAGACATTGTGCCATCCAGCTGTCATTAGATACTGCTGGGGGTAAGAAAATTATTAAAGTGGCAAGGTTTTGTTCACAGTATTTAGAGTGCTGGGGTTTTTGGTTTTGGTTGGTTGGTAGTTTGGGTTGTTTTAGTATTAGAACTTAAATGGAACTGAATTTTTAAAAAAAATTACAGTGAGCATAGACCACATCTGTAGCCATCTCATATTTAAGATTTCATTAGACATGGTTTTGACACAATTCATTAAGACTTCCTCCCCACCTCAATTCCAAGCATCATTTACTGAGATAATGTACAAGCATGTGATATCTTAATTTGAATAAAGGTTGCTGAAAGCATAAATCATCATGCACCTAGTAGCTTCAGCAAAGTGTCTTCCTAGAAAAGTGCACCTTAGAACTCAAGTAAAACAGATGTTTCTACAGCAATAAATTCTCATTATGAAAACCCCCCTCATTATAAGCAACCTGTGCTTCTTAGCATGCACTAAAGGTTAGTAAAGCAAGTTTATATATCGTCCACGTAGTCGTATTTTTACACTTTAACTCCACAGTGTTGATTACTGTCTTGCAAGCTTAAAGACTTACTTGTAGTGTTAAAACATAAATTTTAAAAAAAGGGTAACCCCCATTGCAAAAGATCAACATGTTTTCTAAAGAAATAAACAAGAAGCATTTTAGACCAAGGTAAACATCTGTGTGTGTTCACATGCACCAAAAGCTGAAAATCTATCAACAGCATGAGCAAGCAAGTACAATATTTGAAATCCAAAAGTTAATAGAACATATGCAGAAAAAGCTCACAGTTAGCCACCACAACCATAGCATGTGCCACAGCTAAAAATTAAAAAATATCATCAGTTACCAATTACAGAAGTAGATCAATACTATGCATCAGAAGTAAGCCTCTCTTTATCAGATGGCTGAGCATGGATCTCAGCCTTGTGATATGTGGCATCGTAATGATCTTTCTTATTTCTCTTGAAGAAACCACACTACAAGGAAGCAAGGTATTTAGTCAATTTTTGTGGACCAGAAGAAGTCAAACCTATTAACACTGACTTAACTCTATGAACTGTCTTCCCTTTATTCCCTTCACAGGCCAACTGAAAAATTAAAATTAAAAAAAAAAAAAAAAACACACAAAAAAAACACAAGAACACAGCTGTTTCCAGATCTGAGAACTTCTTGGACTAACTTGATCTATAAAATAACAGAATAATCCACGTAACTAACAGAGTAACAGAATCATCTGACAATATTATTTTAGAGGCATTTTGATAAAAAAAGCTGCAATAAAGTATGTCTGTATCAACTAAAGCTGGCTGTGAAGAGCAGAAAGAAGCCTATACAGAAACCTGTTTGTGGACTAGTGCATGGGACAGACAAAAGCACAGGGTAGAATGAAAATAATTACTGCTTTGACCTGTTCCACACAAGTTTTTTTCTTAAACCCATTATGTATTTGTCTTTGCAGTATGTTTTTCCTTCATGAAGCAGCATTCGTCATCAAAAGCAGCATTTTACATTGTGTGTTTGTGTGTGTGAAAAATGTGTGTATTTTCATGTACAGTGAAACACCAGCAGTTATAAGCTAACAGCCTACCCTAAGTATTAATTCATCAGAACACATGCAGGAGCACCTGGGCATTTATTAGAAAACGAGGAAGTCAGAACTATCCTGTGAGAAGTAACCTGCAGCAAACAGGAGTTCCTCAGCAAAGCTAACTGTTGCAGTTTTGCCAGAAAAAGTTAACATGATATTCTTCACCTCTTCTTTCTTAAGAACCTTCTGCTATCCCATAATAGGAAATACTAAGTGCCTACACATTTAAAACTAGGAATAAAAGGACTGCTCTCTTATACCTGTGACCAATAAGCAGCTCACATTTTTATAAAGGTCATTAGAAAAAAAGGTACTTCTTTTTTTCTTTTGCAAATTGTTAACCTTTAGCTATACATACTGTACTCCTTTAGGCTTTCTAATATTTTTAAAAAGCCCATACCACAGAAATTCACCAGCACACTTGGCTGTGTGTTGTTACTGTACTTTTTTGTTATTTTCATCTACTATCAGTTAAATGGTATTTCTAACGTTATGAGAACATAGCCCTGCTAAAACACCTGTAAACAGCTCACATGAAGTTTCACACCTAAGTGCAGAGGCTCCCATTGGCTGTATCACACTGTGGACTCTGAACATTTGTCTTGAGTTTTGCACAGAGCTCAAGATACTTTTGAGGATGTGAAAACAGAAAAATTACATAACAAGTCTGCCCATAAAACCATTTTCATTCCAAATGCTGAAAAATTGAGCAACCACTAATGTATGGTTAGGGTAGTTTTGCTCTATTTTAAGTCGCAAATACTTAATCATTTGCTTAGTGAGTTTGCTACCTTGTCAGTTATAGACCAGGAAATAAAAAGTAGCCAGATGAATCAAAACTCACCTTCCATAGCAGGAATACCAACAGTGCAAGCATCAGTATTCCAGCCAGAATAGCCACCGCGATGATCCACCAAGGTACTCCGGTATAAAGGGCTACTGGTTTTGCAGGAAAGACAGTAACACGCACCTAAAGGACAGAAAATACGTGAAGATGGAACGAGCATTTCAGAAGATCCATGTTTAATTATAAATCTCCAATGTATGCAGTCTTATCTTTTCTCTAACAAGATATTCTACAAAATGTTTTTGAAGAAAAAGTCCTACTGGTGTTACTTCAATATGGGAGTGACTTTTTCCAACTCAATTAAAAGGTAAAAATTATCAATAATTCAAAACTCAGTTAAAAAGTTAGACTTTAAGCTAGTTTTATTTTAAATTTGTTTGTTTCCTGGTCTTTTGAAAGAAGCTGGAACCATCACAACCATAACACATGGTTAGCATGAAACATTGAACCTACCTGAGCAACTTCATTTGTGAGTTTAACATTCTTAGCTACAACAGGAACACTGACAGAAGCCTTAACAAGGATGTCCAGGTAATTCATTTTGGAGTATTCCTGTTCCAAAATAAAGTATGGATATTAGACACAGAATAGGAAAGAACTCTGACCTTTCAAAAATGGCAGGTAAGAAGACTTACCTCTAAGAAAGTGCTGTTCCACAGTCTGGAACGCAGCACAATAGATGCTTTGCTGTCTAAACCCTTCAGGGGACATTTTATGTCCACACAGCGTGCATTCACACTGCAGTCCTGCAATTACAAATTTCTCTGTGTAAATAAGATCACACCCTCACAGCTTGTGTAAACCTCATCCCAAGATTAAAAATTGCATTAGATGCATCATACTTACGTGCAAGAACAGCAATAGGAAAATACAATGAAGATGTATATTCGCACAGATAACAATGCAGATATTCTTTCCTAGTTCTCTCTCATCAGCAGATAATATAAATTAAATTTTAAAAGCATTGATACTTGGATGGAAGATAAAAATAAGGTAAAGGGATAAATTCTTTCACCCTGACAAACTCAGAAAAGCCCTCCTGTGAGTGCAGGGAGATGTATCTGACCAAGACTACAGTTTGTGCAATATGCTTACCAAGGTTTTGTATTTTCTTTCTGCAAATAAAGGAAATGCCTGGCTGTCTGTAATCTGTTTCTCTGCAACCTCACGCTTCCTTCTCGAGTTATGGGATTCCTAAAAAGGAAAAAAAAAGTCGTTTATCATAAGGATCGTTTAATTCTGATCCCATGCAAGCAGAGAAACTAGAGTTCAGTGAGTGTTTTCTTCGTCCAAAATCAGCACGAGTGACATCATTATATATCCCTATTTACCTGTATTTACTGCTAACAGTGGAGTCAGGACAACTACTAATATTTGAGATTACCTAAAAAAAGGCCAACTGACTATTTTCTTTAATAGGGCAAGGTTCAGATTTCTAGTCTTCAATGCTCTCTCCATTTTTGTTCTAGATAAAAAGTACTAATGGCGCTACGCTAAAAGAATAAGGTTGTGCTAAGGCCAGTAGATGCAGGGTTTTTTTGAACTGTATAGTAATTGCCCTCAGTGAAAATTACATTCACTAATATAGTGACCTGACAAGAATGGGTTTATGTGCATGCAGTTTTAATGGTGGAAAATAAAATTCCTTCCATATGATCTTCAGATTATATGAAAAAAAGAAAAATGGCTCATGTTTTAGGAAAAAGATCTTGCTAGATAGGCACAATGCAAGCCTATGAAAATTGCTGGAGAAATTCTTTTTATTATATTTGTTGTATATAAGTAAATTTAAGTCCAAGACCTTTGTCTTTAAAAAAAGTACATGGAATTCCCCTGGCTGGGGAGATGTTTACAGTTATATATATTTATATGTATTTTCTGAGTAAGAGCTCAGATTTATTTTTTTTAATTATTGAACAGTTTTCAATATTGCTTATGAAATTTGTTATGCAGTTTCATGCTGCATAAGCACATATGCCAGCAGTGCCCTCTGCAAAAACAGTCACCATGACATTAGCATTTATCCTTTAGCGTATTACCCTCATTAGCTGTTATGAAGTCTCCTAATAAGCTTAATCATTGTTCATGTATTGTACTTGGGAGCTTCTTAAGATAAAAAAATAAATCCTTCCAGAGGCAAGCTCTGATATGCCCTACTATCACATGCTGTTATGTGCTTTCATGCTGTACCAATTCAGAAACAGAAGACAGGGTAACATACCACAACATGCAGACTGTTGATTTCAGTCTCAGGCTGACAGGAGACTTTTTCCAAGCCTTTGGAGTCTATTTTCATCAAATAAAGCAGCCACTTGCCCTTACTAATTTCTTTCGGCCACTGGATGTCCAGGGAAGCAGTGCCAAATGTTTTCAGTGGCCTGCCTAAGTTAGTCACCTGTTAAAACAAATATTCTTTAAACTGTGAAATACTTTTTAAAGGGATTTTTATACTTGAAAGCATTATTGACTTGGACAAGCTTTAAGCATGTAGCTAACATGAAATTTAAATCAGATGAAAGGCAGTCAAAGCAGTACAAAGACAAAGCATACACTAGAACTAGCACATTTGGATAGCAAGTAAATACGGCGTTTAAACACATAAGGATTAGAATTCCCTAACAAACTTTTAGTTGTTGATTTTTTAAAAATCTGTCTTAATGTAAAACGACAACTCCATTTTAGAGTTAATAAATCAGTCAGTTACATTACTGAGGCAAACTGCAAGTTTATGAGGAAACAGAGATAACCAGCTCTTGCTCTCCTAAGTCTGGAAGTTGTTTCCCAACCTTTTTTTTTTACTTGCTTAGTGTTAACCATTCATGATAGCAAGTTCTCAATCAGATTCTCTAACTGCTGCTGCTACTTTATTACATGCATACAAGTACAGAAGGAAGTAAAGGCTTGACCAAGATGGACTTAGGTTCTCTTCGTCTTCTCCTTGATTTACATTAGGCAGAAGACCAAACCAGCGAAATAGACCCACATGTTCAGAGGGGCTCTCGCAGTGTCCCCGAGTGCTGGCTCAGTCCTGCAGGCAGCACATGCCCATACTCATTGCCTGGGTGCACCAGCCAACGGCTGGGCAGGCCACAGGCAGGCTCTGCTCTCACTTTTGTTCCCTACCTGCAGGGCATTTTATGCCCTACAACTGAATGTGCGTGAACAAAAAGTGTACAGCCAGACTCAGGTCGCTTCCTCAAAATATGATCATAAAACATCAAGGCCTAAAGAAGCTCCAATCCACAGTCAGACTGCATGTTCTGATCAGGAAGTCAGGATTTTGGCACGAGGAAAGCCAGTTGAAATATAGCAACTTTTCCAAGTATTCATATGCAGAAAGCAAGAAGCTGGGCATTTGATTAAAAGAAGCTGTTGGCATTAATCGAGATTACTCACTCTGAATTCAAACTCTATGAGGCTTCCAATATTATCTTCAGATTTCATAGCACTCTCACCAATGATGTTACCTCCAAAATATACCTGAGAAGGCTTAGCAACTCTGTTCAGGTGGGGGTGGGAAAGGAGAATAATCAGATTTATATGAGTCTGCAGCAAAACTGTCCCCAGACCCCCCATTTGTTATTCTACCAACACTTACCCAGTGAGTGATAAAAGCAATTCAAGAACCACTTTAGCACTGGCTGTAATTGGAGTCAAATTAACTTGCGTGCTTGTTCTACAATGAAAAGGAAACAATGGTGTATATTTTACAAATTTAGTTGTTTTCACTTTACTATTAAATTACTTTTGTGAATGGAACAAATTAATTCAAAATGTTTACAACTGTATATAAAAACATAGCACAGGTGCATGAACACAAAGAAAACTTACGTTTCCAGCTTCAGGTTAATGTCCAAGTCTGTTGTATCAACGTTAACTTTAGTGGTGCTCAAGATCAGATAAAAGGTTACCTAGACAAAAAATAATACAATGAACTATATAAACATTTTACAAAATATATTAATATACGTAATATTACAGAAATGAACTATCAAGTTCTAGAGTTAAAAAGACAGATCCAAATCAAATTTCCAGTTATGACACACAGAAACTTTGGACAACCACAGTTAAGAATGAGATTTTACAGCTTGAGTAAAATAGTTGCAACTTACATTGGAATTTCTTTTAAAGGGATTTCCAAGTTCACACTCTGCTTGAGAACCAATTTGGTTAGCAGTACACGTTAGCTGTTTCTCCTGATTGAACAGAACACATTTACAAGTGAAAATATACTGCAAATATTTAAAATTTTTTAATGTATTTTCTCTTAGAAATACTTACGGGATAACCCTTCATCTCCCTGAATGCAGAGTATGTCAGACTGTCTGGAAAAGTTGCAATTAGTTTAGCTTCATATGCATCTTCACCATCTTTTTGTGGATTTACATTAGATGGATTGTTAGTCACTGTTATTTCCAGGGCAATATCTTTCTGATCTTTCAGAACAAGCACTGGCATGTCATTTTCACTGCAGAAACAAGAGTATACAGGGTTGTGTGCATTAGGAAAACAAATGTGTATGAAAGTTTGCTGCTTCTTTTGGTTTACACAAATAGAATTTCCTGTACTAGAGAAGAATTGCTCTAAGGCTCTAAAAAACACGAATGGTCATAGGTTTTTTCCCCCCAAACCAGTATTTCATCTCTGAAAGTGGCCAGCAGTTAACAGGACAGAACAGACTGATAAATCCCTCAAGTAATGAAGAGTTTATAGTATTTTTGAACCAGCACTCACATCTGACTCACGTTCAATAGTGATGAATTTTCTCCAAATCAATCTACTGATCTGCTTTTCTCCCGTAAAGTGCACATGGTTTTGGCTTCTGAGTCAGGTGTGGCACTCACTGCTAAAGGTGACTGACTGTTGACAGTAAGTAAATAGACCTCCTTCTGTTTGTTTTACCCCTCTTCTCATTTCACTGGCCCTCCAGGGAGGAAGGATGCAGTGGCATGCTGGGAGTGTGTCTTACAGGGACATGCTTGCTCTATTCTGCTTTTCTTGGGCTACTAGACTAAACTATCTCGAGTTGTCATATTCACAGTCAAATTTCCTCTGCAAAACAGTTAACAATGTCACACACAATGAACTACTGCAAGGCTGGTTTAGAATCTCATTTCTCCAGGCATTAAAAACTTCTTTTCTTTTAGCCCACACCTGCAGTTGTGGCCACTTTGTATCCATTTGACTTTGTACCACTTTTCTTCTCAAGCTCCTCCCCACTCCCACCTTTCCTCACCCCGACAGGCCAGTACTACTACACAGGGATGTTTGCCAGACACAGAAGATGCTCTCTCTCCCAGAACCCTCTCCTAAAAATTCTTTTAAGCATTTGTTAATAATTTGAACTTCAGCCATGCTTACATTGGTAAATAACTGAACCTGTCTTCATTTCCTTCTCTACTGCAAAATCGGTACTGAAGTTTCAGATTGCTGTGACATTCATTGTCATCTCCACATCCTTCTTTTAAGAACTCCACCTAAATAAAACCAAAGCAATTTTACTGCCTGACACATGATAGTAGCTTAAAACAAGATTTCTGAAGCGCACTGCATCACTGCATAAAACATCTACAAGAACTCAAGAGACACTTTCCTGGGCAGAGTTTAGATTTTAGCCTGACTCTTCTTGGCTGTCAAGTTTTTCTTTGTGAGATAGCCCTTGATGCTGGTAATTTAGAACTTTAAATGTGACTAAAAAGCAGAGTTGGATACTTATAAGTGAGGGGTACCCTTCTAATGAAGAAATACATCCTTAATCCTGGTTCTTCAATGAGTATTGACAAGATGAGAACTTTTAACTGAGATATTTCCTCCCTTTTACATCACTACTGCAGTAATTTGCTCAAAGGCTGTTATAACATCCAGTGGAACAATTGGGCTGTACATTATTTTGTTACATGGGACAAGTGTTCACAGCAGGAGACAATGGATTTCCATTTTTAATCACAACTATATTTCCTCCTAAACTTCTTGGGGAGGGGAAAAAAACCTAGCAGCTATACCATCCTCACTGTTGTTGCAAAATAAACACGTAACATGTTGTAACAAGTTCACAACAAAATATAAAATAATAAGCCAGTAGTTACAACTCCAGTGCCACCCCAGTTATTTCCTTTGGCTATCATTTAGCTTTCTACAGTCTTTAAAATTAATTATTTATAGATGTGCAGATTTATATGAATATGTACTATCAAAGGCTTACTTTTGTGGTCTTTGTCTCAGATTCATTTGAATTTAGAATTGGTATAAGATCTGGAAGTGCACTTTCTTTTCTCGTGGATGGTGAAGAATCCAGGCCAGCAATTTTAACACTGACTGATATTGGAATGGGACGTAGCTTATCTTTAATTTTTTCCTGCTAAAATATTTTAAATGGCATAGTTAGTATACAGTACAGAGAAGAAAACACAGAGACAAGCTTTTGATACTATATATAAACTCAGATTTTCTAACCACGTGCAAGAACACAAAGTACACAGCCCATCTTTTTTTTCATCTGGCTTCCCAATCTGATGATTTCTCTCACCCTTAGGAATTTCTAGGAACAACAGATGGTAATTTAGGCAGGTAAAATTCACACTCCAACAGTAAAATAAAATCAGACTAGGTAGGACTGAGCTACGAGCAACCTGGTCTAGTGGGAGGTGTCCCTGTCCATGGCAGGGGGATTGCAACTGGATGATCTTTAGGGTCCCTTCCAACCCAAACCATTCCATGACTCTATTGCATCAATTCAAGCTCTTTAATATGCTGTGGTCAAAAGCAACCTTGGAGGTGGACTCACTCCTGCTGAGCCACAGAGGGAGTTTGTTCAGCTTCTGGAGCAATGCCACCTTTAAGAGGTAGCAGCCAAGTCAAGAGAGCACACACCAAGCTTTCTTGCCCTGCCCATTCATCCCCTCCAAAACCCGTGGGTTAAAATTCTTTTCCTATACAGTGACACCACCAAATTCTATAACAGTTACTTCTGTTGGAAACAGCACTCCCTTTCTCGCATTTAAGCCCTCTCTATTGTTTGAAATCAGTTCAGCTCTACTGAGCTCCAGAGCGGCTGCAGTGGCTACAACTCTAATTCATACTTTGCAAGAAAAGCAACAGGAGGAAGCAGCATGTGTGCAGGGAATAGTAAACTACTAAACTATGGTGGGGTTTTATTTTTGAGGCTTTATATTGCATGTGACTTTTAAGTTATATACAAGGGTTCCTTCTGGGAGGCTGAAAAGAGCATTCTTTTGTTTTAAATGGATCTAAATGAAACAAATAAAATACTCTTCCTTACCTGCAGTACAAGCTTCGTAGTCACACACTCCCATGAGTTCTGTCTCCTCAGGACTGTACTTGCAGTAAACTGATCAGATGAGTGGTCACTGAACTGGACCCTGGACAGCAGGCCCAGCTGCCGCCTCTCATTTTCCACTTCAAATGTATAGTTGATCTCTATGTGACAAAATAAAGTAAGTCATTTAAAAAAATTAATCACTGCCTTATTAAAAAGAACTTTAACTTCTCCAGATATGATCTTCCAGCATTATTCTTGGAGATTGTTTCAACCATTGCTGGGCTTCACGAACTGTTTTATTTACAAACCTTTTTCTTATGTCAGCTTTGTCCCACCACAGTCAAGGGCCAGTACCCTGCGAGTGAATCTATAGCAAACTTTTAAACCAAACCTCATTATTCCCAAAGTACGCTGTTCCCTTACGGGCATGTGGAGCTGGCTGGAGGAGCTGTAATTGCTGCTGCAGAGCCAGCAGAGGGCTGAGGTACCACACCGTAAATAGCCCGACTGGGCTGTCCAGGATTCCTCTTGTGTCCCAAATGGCACCTGAGAGCCAGCAGGATTCTGAGCCAGGGTACACCGTTAATTTTAACACTGAAAGCACAAGCGTGACTAGAGCTTCCTAGTTGTGGGCTGAGGCACGTTTTGATAGACCTGAACTCAGTGCATGCTTTAATCATGTCTATTCACTGAGCCAATTCAAATTGCACAGATGGGAACAGTGCTGAGTGCGCCAGGCCACCCACAGATGGACACGCATGAGCAGCCTCTGAGAGCTGGAAGCAGTTGACCTGTTGAAGGACCAGGAGCTTATTCAGGCACATCCTTTGGATTTTGCAAGTAACAGAGAAACTCAAAGACGACATGGGAGAAAAAAGAGCTTTAGGCTTAAAATTCTTCTCATTTCCTCTCAAAATCCTACACAGTTTTCCAAGAGGTAGTAACAGCAGCATTGTAATAAGTGCCTCATATTTTTGACTATAGTTGTGGCACAGTCTTCCAGTCTTCTCCTGTTAAGGCAATTTTTTTATTTCTGTTACTGATTTCCAGAAAACTATTTTTGTGAATATAGGACACAGTTTTATAGGGTAAGCCTACAATTAGAAATAACGCTTACTAACAATATGTAAGATGGGCTTTTAAAACTATAAACAGCAGCAACCTATAGAGGCAAAATGGTTTAGGTCTCTATGGCAGCCATTTGCTCACTGGCAGTTATAATACTTAGAAAGTTTCTGTCATCCACAGAAGAGCTTAACACACCAGCATGACTCTAAATACAGACAGTGCAACAGCTGACCTTAGTACTGAGTCCCATTTTAAATTTGACAGTCACTGTCTGAGATGAGTCACTAAAATTTGAGTACTATTCTTCCATGATAAGCTCTAAATAAAAAAAACAAATCACATGACAAACAGATAAAAATATCTTCAAAACTTACTTATGCTTGGATTGAAGTCTCTGGGGTTTGCAGTATATTTAAAACATGCTTTCACATCCATCCTGTAAAAAGTACCAAGAAATTAATATTAACCTTAATAAGGCATGGTCCAACAGACTGAAAAGTTTTAACAGTGCACTGGCTGATTTTATCAGTCTCATGACTGTGGTATTTGCTGCTTACTAGACTGAATTACAAAGCAAGAAAAAACGGTCAATAAGCAATAAGAAAAATTTTCTGGCATTTGCTCTTACATCTCTTCTCAAGAGAAAGCTTTTCAAGCCAAGATACTTGTGTTAAAAGTCTGAAGTGGCAAAGTGACATTCATTTTCAAAAGCAGACATTATGAACAGAACATACTCCACACCTTGTCTTTAGCACAGTATTTGTAAGAAATTCAGGTGTCAGAATGATCACATGCAGATACATTTGTTTAACCTGCACAACTGTCATATCCCTTCACTTTAACATCATCACTGAATGGATTTTGACAACAGAAAACTCAATACAGCAGGGTGTCTGATAGAATATTTCTTTTATTTACCATATTTCACTGTTGTCCTCGGGATTCCTTTTCTTTAGATCAATTCTGTCAGGCTGTACTGTAATGTTTTTTCTAATGCTTACTACAGGACGAGATCTTCATTTGAGGGAAAATGAGAATGAAAAGAAAGAGCAAAAAAAAGTAGTTGTTGTTAAGATTAATGAAATAATTCATACGAATCCCAGATGCCCTCCACACCTGCACCGACTTGCAACAAAGACACCCCAAGAAACAGAGTTTGGCTTTGATATTGGTCGGAAACAAAAGAAAACTATTTAAAGCTAAGCAAAGCAAGTAACAAAGAACATCTGCCATTGTACTGAATGCCTGACAGGGAAGCAGCCTACATTAACATGATGTTGTGGTTGTCATTTTATACCCTTACGAAAACCAGAAAATTCAGTGGTGGTTTCTACCCCAACAGTAATTCATCCCCTGTGAACAGCTGTAGGTACTGAAGTTCATTCAGATTAATGTTCACAACAGCTTTAATGCAGAGCCTGAGTGGCTGTGGGAAATTATGTTTTCATTGCCTAATTCCTCTGCATGTAGGCTGCAACCATAATTCAGCCTCACAACTTTTCCTTTCTCTTCCGTTTTGGATGGGACAAGAGAAGACATTTCATATGAACAAATGAATGAGCTGATCCTGTTCTTATCAAAGCATCTAAGGCTTGTATAAAATAGCCAGTAAGAGACCTCTTCCATTTACTTGGGCCACCCCTTTCACTGTTCATCACCTCAGAGGTTTTTGTTCACACCTTCGTAAAATTTTTTGTCCTGCCCTTATCAGCAAAAGATCAAAGCTCC
The DNA here is from genome assembly GCA_013396755.1 of Sclerurus mexicanus. NCBI lineage: Eukaryota > Metazoa > Chordata > Aves > Passeriformes > Furnariidae > Sclerurus > Sclerurus mexicanus. Next base: position 3,652,130 of record VWZF01006833.1, on the reverse strand, counting down.
TTTTGAGTAAGCAGAACACTTAATAATCTGATCAACTCCTCTTCCACCTACTCTGTTCTCTTCCACAAGGCATGTCAGTTGCTTTTCTTGGGTGCTGTTCCAGTATACTTAAGAACATTACAATTAAGTACACAGACACCACACACCTTAGAGATGAGATCATAAATTGTAGGGAAGGCTGTTCTGCCTGAAAAGTAAAGTTGTTTTCATTCCCAAAATTGAGATAACCAGTTTTGGAGTTCCTGCTCCTCCTCCTTTGGGACCTGACAGCAACCACCAAAGGCCTGAACTTAATGCAGCATTCAGAGTCCTGATGATAAGACAGACAGTCCTCTTCCTGTCCATTACTAGCAATTCAGCTTAACAATGCATTCAATTGGAAAAAAAGCAGAGGTCTTCAAAAGACTGTGACTTCATCCTTAATTTAGGCATGTGCTACAGAAAACCCAAAGGATCTTATCTGCTGTTTGCTGGACCCCAGGGAAGCATCACTGGTTTGGATCCTCGGCTATGGAAGTGGGAATTGGTTTTGTTTTGCTTTGTTCCATCTTCAGCAAAGCACGATTAGATTACATAACAGCACTAGCAAACGTATCAGTTAACTTCTCCTTGAGGCAAAGGAATTACTTATCACCCTTTTATTTCATTACAGGACAGGCATCCAAGTTACTACAGGGCAAAGCTAAGGTACAGGTGTACTGCACACACCAGCTCTCCACAGGAACTGTCCACATTCACCCTCTCGCCTTGAACTGACTGCAAGGCAGCTTCTCAAGGAAAATAGGGGGATAAAGTAATAAACCAATTTATGGAATTCCCACCTCCTCCCAGCCCTGCATTTCCACCTTCTAGTAGGAAAAATATACTCCAGGATAAGCAGCTCGTTGTTACTACTATGCAAATTGTTTTAAAAAAAAAAACAAACCTAAAAACCTTGGTGTAATTAGTTAAGGTTCTGTATATAATACCTGTATACATTTACAGAATCTGAAAGGGAACCAACAGCAATATCAGGGTAGGAATTTTTATCCAGGTCCATGTTTCCAGCAATAGAGTAACCAAAGAAATTGGTGTTTGTTTTTTCACCATCAAGAATCTAAAGAGCAAACAGATTGAGGGAATTCAGACATTTAAAAGCTATAAAAGTGAAGTAAGTAACAAGTGAACATAACTGTCTTATGGCCAGAAAAAAAAAAATGAGAGGGAAGATAAACCATGAAGTAGAACCTGTGAAATAGGACCTCTGTGTTCAGGTCAGGTAAATGACACTGAAGTGCCAAAATGACTTGCCTTTCTTCCAAGAAGTTAACTTTGCAATAGCAGTGAGTACCAGAAATAGCTCATGTGCATAGAGATATTGCTTAGTTCATCTTTATTTACAGTATTTATGCACTACAGACACTTGAAACTGGGAAAGTATTCTAGCAGTATTCTAGAGAGTGCAATCAGGTTCCATTCTCACCTTGCAAACTGGACACAGTGGTCCTCAAAACAAAAAAGGCATAAACATTTTTTATTTAAGAAATAAGTGTACTAGTGAACAAGAAAACCAAGAAACTGATTATTTTTAAATCACCAGATTTACTTCAAAACTACAAAAACTTATATATCTACATGCCTTTTTTTTCTCTACATATTATTGGTGCCAAAGGATGGCCCCAGAAATAAACATGTGTATTAATATCAAGAATTCCTAATCTTTCCGATCAGCAGTGCAATCTTTGAAGGGTCCTGTGACTTTGCTGCATACCCACCACCCCACTAACAGTAATGGAAAGGGAGATGATGGATAGCCCTATCATTTTTTAAATTTTGTTCAAGACTAATTATATAGTAAAGGTGATTTCATTACCTGTGCTGGTTTTGTATTTATTCCATTCTTGGATCCATGATAAATGTATACCTTGCCAAAGCCATCATATGGAGCCCCTACTGCGATGTCTGTTGAAAATAAGTTGCAACATTTAAAATCATTCATGCTCTTTCTGCCGTGTGCAATCACAGTAAGGGTAAGATGTTCTAAGTCTGGCACTGGCAAAATAGTCACATACATTTTTATTGTAGGCATTTTCCACTTACCTGGATATCCGTCCTGATTAACATCCCCAACATTTTCAACTGCAAGTCCAAACATGGAGTCAGTGGTTCCATTTAAGCGAAGAGGTTTCACCCCTTCCCACTTGCCTTTCCGGTTAATGTAGACGTACACGGCACCGCCGATATCTCCGCTTCTGTCAAAGTACTGCGGGGCTCCGACAACAATGTCTTGCCATCTTAGAATTAAAAGAAAAAAAGCAGTGCTTTTGCAGAAGAACTGTGAAAAACAACTGATCAGAGTGTGCTCAAGATCAGCTGCCCAAAGAGCTGCTGAACAAGGACTAAAATACGCACTGAACTGCTTGAGCAATAACAGCCCCACTGACACTATAAGCTGGTTTATTCCCTTGGTAGCATGCAAGGATGTTCTAGGGCCTGCTTTGCATATGAGACAGGTCCCTTCTTTCTTTGTTTACACTAATTGTTTAAATAAAACTCTTTTCTGTCATTGCAAACACAGACTGTGTCCTGACTGGTTCTCCAAGATGCTCGCCATTTCCTTCAGCAAAACATGGAAGGTGGGATTTGGCATCCCTTGTAGTTCCAATGTGGAAAGGCAAAGCAGAAATAAACAAGATCGTTATCCTCCTTTATACCAGCAGCAGGTGTTAACCACAGCCATACCCGTCACTGTTGAGGTCCACAACAGCAACATCATAGCCAAAAGAAGAGGCCAGCCCTTCTCCTTCAAAAATGTGCTCCAGTGAAAGGGCTCTCTGATTTTTCTCTTTTTTCAGTAAAACAACTGCTCCACTGTGGTTGGCTCTTGGGGCACCAGACACAAAAGTCATCTCATCTTGGGAGACAATTCCTTTACCAGAGTCCAAAGAGAAACCTTTAACAAAGAAAGAAATTAAATGGAAACAAACTAAGCAACAAGCTTGCATTTTAATACAAAAAATAAAAGTGTCCCCTGCTATATTCAAGTGGTATAAGGCATACAAGTTTTGTCCAAAACACGGTATGATATGACGGGGAATTCTCTATCTGGACTGGTGGATGCATGTTTACAGGCTAACACTCCTCCATACATTACATCCAAGTATTTCTCCCACAAAACATAGTATTTAATCGCTCACTCGGATCTGCTTTTCATGGACACCAAATACAAACAAGATCATTTTTAAACGTACCAGCTTAGAAATGACTACACCTTACCACTTGAATATAGCTCAAGCCTTTCACCTCTGGCAAAATTATTATAAAACCTCCTAAGTATAATTCAATATTATCCCATTGCAAACATGCAAAATGTATTGCACAGGCGAAGTATTCTTCATGAATGATGTCTACAGCATTTGAGAATCAGCTTCCACAGTAATGGTGAAATTGGCAATATTAACTTAGTGCAGCCCTAAAGGACATGTTCAAATTAATTTAGTCTTACATATTCTTTACAAAAATCAATACATTTTAAAACACGAACATCCAAGTTAAAAGACTACACTGCATACACCAACATATCCAATAAAGGCCAAAGTACAAAACTGCACACATTGCAAGGAAGGAAGATACCAGCCAGAGATGGGAGTCTCCTTTCTGAAACCACTTCACCACTACTAGGAAAATTCTCAATTACAGCAGTTCACAATGAGGCAGTTCCAGAAAAACTGAGGCAGTCCCAGCAAGGGATGGGGGGATGAGAGGGTTTGGAGAAACGCATGACAAATCAGTATTTCTCTGAAGTCTGGTTACTTTGCCATCTCCTCTTCATCTGAATCTCTGTTTTCACATGCTTTGTCTACAATGTGTTTGAGATGAGGGGTTAGAGGGGAGAGGATCATGTCAAAGGTCTGGAGATTATGTCTGACCAGATGCTGCCACCTCAAGTGGTCACAAACCTAAGTAGCTATTCATCATTACATCCACTGATTTGTCCACCTGTGGGCTGGGAGGCAATGTTTTATACACAAACTGATCTGGATGAGCATCAGATACAGCTGTCAAAAACAGAAGGCCTGTAAACATGAGCGAAAGATTAAAGAAAAAAAACAACAGTTAAGCAAAGCACCTACAATCACATTTGTTTACTGTCTAAACAGAGGGAACAGTAATGCCGGCTTGCCTAGGAGTGGTTTTGATTATGACAAATCAAAGGCAAAATTTACATTTAGGAGACAAATGCATTTGCTATGAAACTCCATAGAGTCAGTATGACTGATTACAGCAAAGGCCTCCACAGTGCTCCTCACCATACCAGTTCTTATTTCACCAGAAGATGCTATCAGCTTGTCTAACATAAGCTCTTAGGATGGGTTTTTTAATTGTCCTTTTTACACCCAGTAATTACTCCTGATATTTAACAGAAGTTTATGTTCTATTTCTACTAACAGATGCGTAGCTCTAAGTTTGTTCTCTCCTTGACTTGCTTTTACTTTTTACATTAGCGATGCCTTCCCATCTGTTTGGCTTTCCACCACTCACACCAAAATTCCAGTCTCGAGTTACCAAAACTGTATTTGTTGCACACACCAAAATCTGTGGATCAACACACAGAAATCTGCACTAGCACAGAAAGATTCTTTACACTTCAGGCCTTTCCAAAAATGCAGCAAAGCCTTTTCTCTGCACCAATATATCTCACTGGTGTACATAAAGACCCAGCGGCCTAAAGACATATTTCTGCTTTCAGGAGTGCACAAAAAGCAAGACACCCACCTTCTGCAACACACACAATTAAAATATAAACAATACTTACATTATGGTACTTGAAAGGTCTGTAAAAAGGCTACTGGAGTTTTAAGAACTTGAAGAATAAAAGAATTGCACTCACCCATCAGGAGAGAAAATCTGCAGTCTTAACAATTACATCCAGAAACTCAAGATTTTGATAAACCTTCCAATACCACATAGCAGAGACCTTGTAACTAAGGACTATAGATCCATACACTGTACTGAGCCACTACAGTGATTATAACCATTCCCTGAGATTCTGTAGGTCCTTGTCACAGCTCTTGAGTCTCACATTACAATGGCAGCTCTTCCAGGCACCTCAGCAGTATCACTTACACTTAAAACTGGCCCATAAATGTGAAGGGAGATGTGAATTATCCAAAATGGTTAACATGTTACAGGGCCACAATGAAAGACCTTCTGCTCCCACTTTGTATCATCACACCAGGCTGGGATCAGGAATGTTTAAGAGGCCTAAAGAGATTTACCATATGCATTTAATCCTACCTAAGTAACTGTTAGCTGGAACAGGAACTAGATTCTTATCTTGGCGGCTCTCATCACCAACTTCATAAGGCCCATCATCAAAGATACCCAGATCATAAAATGTCTGATTCTTTTGCTCTGCACGAACCACCCCTGAAAAAATGAAATGATAAAATAAAAGAAAATGAATGGTAAGCGAGGAAAATAAGAGATAAATGGTTCCCAACTTATATTAATTATGATGAATGAACTAGTGACTGTTGTTAAAATGGGACAAACACAGAATAGTGCACTGGGTGAGAGTGTTCTCTCTCTGTTCTATCTGTGTGCCAGAAGTTCAAGCTGCTCTCCATAGAGGTCATATAATGATCTGGAAAACATGGGATACTAAGAAAATTATCAAAGATACATGGAACCAATTTGGTCAGAAACCAAACTCATGCCACATTTCTTAGCCTCATAAAGCCTCCTTAAAGGGAGGCAAGTACACAGGAATTAAATACAATTACTGTTGAGCTATGACAAACACCAGCAATATATTTAGAAACCGTATTTAAGGGGAAAAGAGCTATTGTTTGATAAAACGTGTGCTTCCCTTTTATTAACAGGCATATTTAATGTTTTGGCAAGCACAAACATGTTTTTCCATTATACTCTTAGGACTGTCCTAGCACTTCTCTGCAATTAAAGTAAAAGGGTGTCTGAACTCAATATGCTGTTTCAGCTTGGTCAGATTTTGTTGACAGATATGTGGAAGATTAAGTTTTCACTAAAGTACACCTTGTGCCAGAGCTTAACTCAACGATTTTGCATGGTTCAGATAACAAGCACAGGTGTACGAGGTGGAAAAACGTAGTGGCTGGAGGATCAGATGTTCTCAAGAGGGAAGAATTTACAGCTGCTGGTGTAATGAAGTGTGACGGGAAAAATCACTTCAAGAGACTGAGCTGGCCATTTAGATGCTTCTCAATATAAACTAACAGAGAATATCTGTGGGTTTCTCCCCTTAAATTTTGGAATATCTCTCCTAGATGATACAGAGTACTTGGCTCTTGGATTATACATGAAATCTTACATGGATATGCATGGATTTAGATATTAATATCATATTGCTCTGTTCAGTTATCTTCCTGCAACACTTCAGTATTTCATCTGGAAAGTACTACTCCACAGACTGCACACAGACTAAAGTGGAGAACACTGAAGGATAAACAAAGATCTCAGTGCAGTTATCTAACGTTTGCTAAAAAGCAGAAAAATGCTGCTCAAATAACTTTTAAAAATTTAGTGATTTGTTCTAGTATGGAAATATCAAATTAAGACCTTAATCCCACCATCAGATTAAGACTAATAAGGGAAAAAATTGCTGTACATATGTGCAAAGTTCCATTGTCTATTCATATACTCCCTTAGAGATATTTGAAGAAAATTCAATAAGTAATTTTGATACAGAAGCATAGCATTTTGTGAAAAGAGGCTAAAATCATTATATCCTTATAATCCCCTCCCCCTCAAAAAAAAAAAATTTAAATTTAAAACTTTGGATGCAACCCTCAAGAGCAACCTCAGAGGAAAGGGGAAGGGTAGGCAGGAAGAAAGCCAAGTCGTACCTTTCCAATTGTAGGTGCCTGGGGCACCGAACACGATATAATGATAGTCTCTAGTAAAAGTAGCAGCAACACCCTGCTGACAGGAACCAAACTTCTCATGGCCTCTTAAGCGACCATCACAAAAACTCCAAACTCCATTATCCATATCATCCTTAATAGTGAGATCCTGGCTCAGCACATAGCACCTTCCAATGATATCCCGGGTTTCCTGCACTGTGTTTACATACTGCCTTTTCTCATAGCGATGTGCACAGGTCTGCAAGACATACAGAAAACATCACTTATTATTTCTTCTGTCGTATGCAAGTCACCCAAGAAGGCCGGTCTCCTTTAGCGATCCTTCATGTGAACAATGCTGCAAGGCACCTCGTAGACACATCTCTGTTGCAATGCAGAGTCCACTGTTTCCTATGGGCAACGTATGGGGAAGGCTGAGCTTCTACAGATGCAAGTCAAAGCAGCCAGCTTCATGGCCAAGCAAGGCCACATGGTTAAATCCCTAAAGCCATTCCCGATACCTAATCCCTCTTTCAAGAAGTGAATAGAGAACCACTCTCTCTCTCCCATAAAGAAAGCGCCTGCGTTTCCCAACAGCTCATGGAGTTAACTGACGTAAATGCTCATGCAGGATATAAGAAGCTGGTTCATCTACCGTCTTCCCAAGGCCATTCAGAACACTCCTCTTCCAAAAAAGTGCCACTTAGCAGAGGCTGAAAGCTTTTCCAGAGAAAGGGAGAGAAGTTGTTCCTACTTGCTGCTTTGGACGTTCCACTTACAGAGTAACTGTCACTGGGACAGAGCTGCAGCCCTAAGTACATCCTGTTCCTTATCCTTTTAGACTGCTCCCCTGGGAACAGAATTCTAATCAAATATTTAACACAAAGGATGAATAACCACTGGATTATGCAGTGTAACAACCAAACCACTGTAACAAATGTGAACAGTCAAACCCCTTTGCCAGCACTGTTTCTTGCAGAACCAGACGCAGCAGGTGTATGAAGAGCAAGTCAGGTTTCTCAGCTGACAAACATTTCCTATGGTTCCTATCAAGCCCTACATATTAGGCAAACACCCAGATGCTCCACACTTACAGCACTGCTGCACAGGGACCTCCAGGCTGTCCACACCTCATCTAATACATACATTTCCCATTTACCACTTACAAAGAAAAGTTCCTCCTCAGAAAAGACAAGAGAGCATTAGTTGCTGAACAGTCAGTCAATGGCTAGGACTGCTCACATCTGCTCTTCCTGCCTCAGGTTCTGAGGCAGACTGAAGCTAGTTATCACTGCCTCTATACCCTTACAGAACCAGACTCACATCCTGACGTCGACTGCCTCCAGCTTTGGAAGCATTAACATTAACCTACAAGAATACAATTAGACAAGGGAGCTTCTCTGCACAACTGTTTTATAGAGAGTATCTCTGTATTGCATAAAATAAAGAATAGCTGCTAGTTGTCTTACTGCAGCGTAATGACCACATTAATTCACAGGAGCAACTCCTGATGAAAGGCAAAGTGAGACTGATCATCTTGGAAAACAGACTGATGCCAGCCTGCTACTTTTACAACCTTATACACTATTCTTCCCTATTTCTGCAGCCAGCAATATTTAGAAGAAACAATGTGTATATGACAAAAAAATAAGTGGACCCCTTGAAAATAAACTGTCCATCCTAGATTGTTACAAATGTTATAAAGAGAGGCTAACTCACACAAAAATAATTTAAAACACTTACAATCTCAAGGGCCTTACTTTCTAAGGACGCATTTAAGTCTCTACCTACAAGGAATGACTGGAGGAAACTTAGGCATGTTAACTTTCAGCAGCTGCACAGAAACACAGATCATTTAGGACATTTACTGCAGACCCCAAATGTTTTCATAAGTTAGTCTTTTACACTTACCACCACATTTCCTCCTGGTCCCTGACTTTGGACAGTTACACCCATCCACTGGTCTTCTTTACTCTCCACCTTCGGGTCAGCTGCAGAGTATCATAATACAACTTCAAATATTAGGAGTTAACTACATTTTCTTTTTTCTTTTCTTTTTTTCTGAAGTCAGTGTCAGGAGAGGCACTTCATACAGAACACCAGACAGTCTGCAGGTGGCACTGTCTGTACATTTTATCACTAACAGCAACCATTTTAATAAACACTTCTAGCCTATTACTTCACGTTAAATCAATTTACAGAAGAGTAAGAATCTACCAAGACTTAAGCCTTAAGCATCTCACACTATCTTAGCAATTAAGCTACAACTTATTCTGATGCAAAAAGTAGTTCTGTATAAATTCCTAGATGCAAGTGTCTGATGCACTGCCTCTGGAAAGGATATAAAACAAGAAAAATGAGACAACTGCTTCAATTCAAAACCAAAGCACAGAAAAACTTACTCTCCTCATCAAATTTGACACGTATGCAATTTTTATGTGGAAACGCAATATCACAGCTGTACAGTCCTCCTGTTCTGTTGGCTTGTTGGGCTGGAAAGGCCTTTTCCCGAGGAGCTCCAACCAGCAATCTGCAGGGAAAGCAAAATAATTTAGGGATCAACAGAAGGAATATTAGAAAAGAGGAAGGCAAAAGAATCAGAAAGTGTTTTCATCACGTTGCTAGAGGTTTGACATGCAAACATTTGAAGATGGATGAAAAGCTACATCACAGCACTACTCATTTAGGGAAAAAAAAAAGGGGAGAGGGGAGGCTGAATAGCAGTAACAGTTCTGCAATTATTGGCCCTGCAAAGCAGTACCTGTACTGCTATTACGGTTGCAGCAGTCACTGGGAGCGGCTGACGAAGTAAAGTAGCGTCAGGCAGTTTTGCAAAAGTCATTCTTCTATCAGAGAGTCAAGTGGGGTATTTTTTTGCCTTACTAGAAATGGTTTACAAGGGCGGGACAAGTATTGTTACTACAATGACCAGAAGCCCCCAAAACAGTAAATAAAAGTGGCTTTGAGCTGTCTTCTAGTTTTACACCAGTCCAGTGCCACTGTTTGCCTGAACTGCACCTTAGTGTCTCTTACCAAAGAAAGATGCCTCCTTGGGATCCTTGTCCCAAGCAAGCATCCACTGAACTGTTCCAGGCTCTGTGCAAACATGCATTCCCCTCTGCTCTCCTTTGGCAGATACTCCATTTTGAAGCTGAAAATTTTTCTCCAACAAATCTCTCATCAAGAACAGGCCAATCCCACAAAGGACTTATTTCTCCTATAAAAAGGCTACTTTAACAATCCCTCCTTAGACACTGCTCTGGTAAACAAATGTGAAGGTTCTTATTTTAAAAATTAAGTAAAGCAATTTTTTTTCTATATCAGTTGTACACCGTATTATCACAAAACTATCAGTAGACATGTCTACTTGCAAAATAAGAATTGTCAAAAAAATTCCTATATTGTCTGTTTCTTTGAAGTATCACACACAGAGAAAGCACAGCTGCCTCTCAGGTGGCTGACTGAAATTGGGAGCAATCAGTATGCAATAGTTTGTGGAAGAAACATCACACTCAGATGAAAAACTGTGGACAAGAGAACAGTGTGTGGATGGTGCAACACTGCAGGCTGGCTGGCTGGATGGATGCTGAACCTGGCTGTGTTTCCTGATCCTCATACAAAAAACATTTGGGAGAAGACATCCCTGACATTACAGTGTCAGGGTGGGCAAGGCTGGGTCTACAGCTGGATCCACAAGGCTCAAAGAGGTCTCACACCCTCCAACTATTATAGAGTTTTGCTTGAGAGAAAAGCTTCTCTGCATGCTTTGTTGTGGTGATAGGATGAAGCATATTGCTGTCCCTCAGAGTGCTATCCTGACTAAAAACAAGAGTCACTTTTATTCATATCTAACAGTTAAGACTGGATCAGTTACAATCGATACATAATTTTTGTTATTAAGCAAATATTTATTTGATGTTCCTAAAGTAATGAAACTCTTAATTAAATTGATGTATTATGAGAAAACACACTTTTTTAAAACACAAAGTTTCATCTGTAAAATGTTTGTGAAACAATGAAATTTTCACCACTCTTATGGAAATAACTTCTCCCACAATCCATAATTTATCCTCCTCATGAAGGTAAACCCCCGAATGCTGAAACTCTCAAGTAAAATATTTGCTTACACACACTTATAAAATCAGGGCACACGGTGTGGGCAGGTTTGGGTTTAAAGTGTATCCCGTTTTTCCCTCTACATACATCTGCCACCTTTTCCAAGCATTTGTCAGAATCCTGTCACTAATCTTCAAGGTTCATCAAATACCAAAATCTTGAATCCATCATTGCAAGTCCTTATAACACAGTTCAACAGCAGCACACACTATGAGCAGGCGCTCACAAAGGATTAGAGCAGTTCAGGTGTAAGACCCATTACGAAAAGGCATCATGCCTTTCTAAGTCTTTACTACTTTTCTGCCCCAAAGACCACAGCAGAGAAGAGTAAACCTATGCTCCCAGGTTCTGCAAGACAGATTACTGGAGATGATGTGGATTATAAATGTTATGAGGATTATCAACATTATTAGGAATCTAAGTAACAAAGTCACATGCATCTAATCTTTGGCTGAATAAATCAAGCAAAACAAAAATCCCTTGCAAGCACATTGTGATTTGTGATCAGCAGAGCTGCTGTTCAGCTTGCCTACTGTTTAAGAGATACATTTGACAAATCAAAGTTCTATTATAAAAGCCAAATTACTTCGTTTAAAAATATAAGTGTGCACAAAACTACAGGATGACATGGACCATGCAACAGTATGGATTTCAGCATGACTGCAGTAGTCCAAATGAATCAGCTTGTATACTGAGCTGTGCTACATGCTCAACAGAGTCCATCCAGACTAAGGACACATTCCAGTCATTACTGTATGGCTACTTACTCAGCTGTGTTTTAATAGAAGAATTTTAATCAAGTTTGAGCTCATTATGCTAAAAACAGGTTAGGTTTTTCTGCAGTCATGCACGTTCCACTTCAGCTTTCTCAGCGGCAAGCAAAACCTCTTTCTGCAACAGGAGAGGTAAAGGTGGGGTGAGGAGGTGTTCTCCTAGCTATTAATATCTCCTTATACTGGCCAATGAAACACTGACATTAAAACCTAAGAACTTCTTCCGCAAACAAACAGTGACAAAGATACATTCATAATTCCCCTCCACCTGCAATCACAATATGGTTTGTTTTATTCACTGGGACTTCTCCCTGAAGGTCTGTGTACAAGGGCTCCAGTCACTACTTTGAATTCAGGTCTGAAATGCCCAAAATCAGGTTCCAGAATCAGTATTTGTATACCAAAACAACACCCCAATGTCAAGACTGCAAAGTCAGAGACAAAAACCCAAGAGACTGCAAAATGCAGACAATTTTACTGATTTTTCTATCCCATAGCAGGTTTGCCTTATTACTATACAGAGAATATAAGCTCAGCCGTACAGTATATGACCATAAACTTGTCTGAGCATCAGTTCCTGTCAGAGACTTAGCTTTTTATTATTTGAGTTATGATGACTTAGTACCTAATGTTTACCACATGAGTTAAAAGTCACACAAAAGAAGCATTACCATTCCTCATGTGAATGACAGAAACAGATGCTCCGAACTACTTGAACCCTGATCTTCCCCATTCATCTTGCTTAAACATATGCTGTAAACTGATTTGGGTTTTCCCTGAGCCAATCAGACTGCACAGGTGTTAATCTACAGCAATGTAACATAATGAACTATTAATAGAAGTTCATTTAAAACAAGTGTCTATCAAGTGACAGTGTTCGAAAAAAAATCAGAATTCTCTCATACTCTGGCATAAAACCACAATGTTCTTTAGCCCTAGTTATTATTAAAACCAAACACCTTTCAACTAACTTTTAACCAAATAAATCAGTCCAGTTGCTCTATGTGTTAGAATTGGATTAATTATTGCTTTCTCTTAATTACTTCTTGGAGATACATGATATTGACTGAAGTATCACTGCCAATTATGAGCATCTTCTGGCTTACAGTAAGAGATTTACTTCCTTAAAATCCAAATTTGAGATAATCCCATAAAATCACAGCTCCAGGATTGGCACATAACGCCAGTTTAACTAACTGACCTCAATGAGGTGCAGTTTTGGCTCAGGTGGACGGTGCCTGCACTGCACAGACACCAGTGACCCAGCTGTACCTGCACGTGCGATGTGTGACCGGAATGCAACAGGGACAAGCACGAGCCCTGCCCTCAAGAGGGACCAGCGTAGCCCCACGTCCCTCTGTGTAACCCCACGGCACAGCTACACCCACCCTCCCTCCCTGCAGGATTACATTACACCTGAACGAAACAGCCAAGGCAAGAAAAACTCCAGTTCACCAGTTAGATCACGCACTACTCAGGTCTCAGAAAAGGCATCAAGATATCTTACTGACTTTTATCTAGATCTGGAGCAGACCTTTGGATGAATGTAGCAGACTTTGGATGTACGTAGCAAACGTGCTTCTTAAACCCACACATTTCCAGGAAGCAGAACGAGGTGGGAACTCACGGCTCACATTCACGTAGGTACCAGGACCCAGCTTGCCAGCTGCTGCTGACCAGCATTGCAAACACGTAACTACAAGTCCAAGGCCAGATGTATGAACAGCCTATGAACCATAAGGCTGGTCGCTTTCAAAAGAGCCAGTCAAATTCACAAATAGCACAACCTGCTGGATGCAACATAGAAGGTTCTTTCGGACCGCCGGCGATAATGCATTAACTGTAGAGCAGTTATACATAGCACTAACAATACAACTGCAATCACAAGCTTAATATCCCATGTCAACACTCTTACCAGAAGGAGACCCTTCTGGGGAGGGCGAGGAGAACAACCTGTCCCTGCAAGTTTGCGTCAAATTCTCATCCCCTGATTAGATGCAAAACAGATGTACTTTTATACCTTATTAACCATTACTGTGCAAAATGCTGTGGGTGAGACTGTGGTCAAATCTTCCGTTCTCTGCGAGAGCGTTTACAGAAGATTTCTTGGTAGGAGGTGTACTTGGTTTGTACAAAACATTTCTGGGTATCAGGTGGAAGAACGAGACCACATGGCCTACACCTCACTCCATGTTCCTGCCCCCCAGGGCCATGGCAACACAAACCACAAGACCTCCATCAGATTTCCACATTTGCACCTACAGGTCCCCTGACATACTGAGCTTTGCATTTTCTTTGCTATTTTATGCTCTCAGCAACTGGTAGTCAACAAGAAAAGTCAGGGGAACATCAAGAAGAAAGGGTGTAACTTCATTTAATCAAAAGTAGCCCAAAAGAACTCTTAAAATCCAAAGCAGAATACACCAGGACAAACTTTCCATTTTAACAAATATTACAGAATATTAAGCAGTAGGGTGCGGATTTTTAAACCCTCCCTGCTTTCACTAGTAATTTTTGAGACGTTTAGAGGTGGCTGTGGCTCCCTCTCTGCTAATGAAAACAACATTAAGAACTGGGAGTAGTTTCTGCTTACAGCTATCTGAATTCCCTCCAACATTGCTCATGAAACTACCTTGGCTGCTTCCAAAAGTAAAGTTGAAGTGAAGATGAGAAAACCATATCAAAAGAAATCCAAGAAACCTCCAAGCTCCTGGAAGTATTCCCTCACTCCACAGTGAAATTCTTTTCCTCACTTACAGCCTGGAACTATCCAAGGACAACATACAATTTTCACAACACACTTGAGAGAAGAAAAATCATCAGCGATTCATTACAGTTCTATTTTGGAATAAACACTCAAAAGAGACCAAGTCAAAGGAGGGAGAAGATCTTCAACATTTTTTTAAAGCAAATCCTATTCATCAAAGTAAGAGACTTCCACTGAGTAAATTACATATTGATTTAAACAAATACAAAAAATACCACAGTCTGCACTGAGTTCAGATACTCTGCTATCTCCCAAAGTTCTCTTCATTCCTTAAATTTTTTCCTTTTCCATGGTATCTTCTACCTAAACAAGGTACCATGTCTTTGCCACCCTTTCTTTAAAAGTAAAAGCAACACTTCAGTAGTGCCAGCTCTGAGCTTTAACAGACTGGAGTAGAGATCATGAAAGTGTTTCCCGGGTAACAAACCATTAACCACTTCCACATATCGGCGAAATAAAATAGTCAGTGGTGTAAGTAATTTCTCATTTTGCAGCCTTCCTTGAGCACTAATGTTCAATTTAATGTTGCTGTTCTCTCTTGCTGTCTGCCGCTGCAGACTTCACACTTCATTATGTTTTCAGAAAGACTTGATAATACACAAGGGGGGCAAATTTGGAAAGTGATGAAGCTAAATGCTACGAAACGCCTCCATCCCTGACTAGACAGACTCCTGCATCCTTCTTGTCTCCCAGCCCCAGTATCTTCTTGCAAAAAATGTCACTAGATTGAACAAAATGAAAATAGCGTAACTAGCTCTAACTCATAGTTAGATTAAAATTTACTACCAAATCACCAGTCACAGTCACTAGTCATCTATCAAATGTTTACAACCTCCAGGCAGAGACCCCTGATCATCACGTGGACATCTACAGCTGTTCACAAGAGCTGTATTTTCAGTCTTATGCACTGGTTTGGTCTCAACCGTTTTTAAAACTGGACAAACGCAGAGGATGGGAACATCTAACCACCACAGTATTTCAGCATCACTGAAGTTGGTCAACGTGACAGACACCGTATTTGAATACTGGTGGCATCACCTCTGCTTTGGCTTCCCACAACAGAAACAAGTCACAGTACAAGAGCATCACACACTAAATAGCACAAAGATTGTCCCTTCATACACTTGGGCTAATGGGAACTGGAACTGAACCATGGGACTGGACTCCTCCAAAGAAAAAAGCCTCTCTCAGCAAAATACAACCAGTAACTGTGTCAGCAGAGAACTTGTTCATGATGCTTTTTACAGAGACATCCATCACAGCCAGTATGTTATTAACAGCTATTTTAAGTGACCGAATTCTCTCCTAATCTGCCACTCCACAGCTACATTTTGGAACTACCAGTGCAAAGCTGTGGCCAAGTACACCATTAATCCCTGTTGCCTAGAGGCTTGGCACTTGAAAGATTGTGATTTTTGTTTTATTTGTTCAGCATTTTTGAGGAAACAGATTATGATAGAGGCTGGAAAAAGAAGCCAAAAGCAGCATAAGGACTAGGGCAAGCTACTACAAAGCAGAACTGGAACTACAAAGATACCTGTTGTTCTGGAAAGGCCACTTGACTTTCTTAAAGTCACATGGAAAAATAAACTCTTTTCCCTCACAGTCAAGAGTCCAGCCTGTACGGATTTGAAACAGAATTTTGCAGACCTCTTTTTTCTTAGAAGAAATGGCACAGTCTGCTCCACGGTTGTGTTTCAAAATCCACTTTTCTATTTCAGACACCACTCTCTGGCTTTAATCAGGAGATACCTCACAGCTTTGCAAAACTGCTATTGTTGTATAGAAAGTGAGACCTGTATATTACTTACAGGTTTAATTTCTCCCTTACAAGCTATACATTCCTTCTGATATAACAGAAAGAATACCACCTGTGCCAAGAACAGACCTGAGCATGGAGCAGTACTGTAAAATAGACAGTTCTATAATTAATCTACGATAAACTTATGAAAGAAATAATGTTAAAGGGATTTTCAGTCACGTTTTCTAACATGGCAGTGGCGGGCACTGCATGAAATCCTCTTATAACCTGTAGTTTAACTCAAGAAGTGACAAGTGCACCATTTTAAGAAAAACGGGAGCTGAGGTGCTGGCACTTCCAGCTCAGTGCAGCCCCTGCCCACAGCCACCTTGTCTGCACCAGACTGACCGAGTCATATGAGTCCCACCACAGCCCCCTGGGCATGACCCAGTGATGGTGTGCTAAGGGGCAGGTCCCGACAGCAGCGGACAAGCAAGGATGGCTGCAGCAAAGCAGGGCTGACCCTGAAGTGCCCAGGGAGAGGAAACTGTCCGTCCCTGCTGCCCCCACACCACAATCCTGCTCTCCTGCCAGCAGCACCCACACACCAGGGCCCTGGTCCATTGCCTTGTCCAGTGCTGCCCCAGCTCCCGAGGCAACACGGGCTCTAAAGAAGCAGCTGCTACATAAAGCGGTGAGTCAACACACAGCATCTCCACTCAAAGTTCATGAAAAATGAAAGAACCATCAGGTCGTCTATTAGGCACATGTTTCAGAAAACAAATATGGAAGCAATCAAAATATGGAAACAGTTTCTCAGATTTTGCCTTTTTTGTGAAGAAAAAAAAAAAATTAAAAAAAAAATCTGAAAGTGCAGTGCACCCAGTCAGTATTTGAAGGCTCTGCTTGTTAGAGGGGTAAGAACCTTAACAGGCATATGCTGTTCATCAACGTGCTAAAAGCCATTTAAAAAAAAAAAAACAATGCAGGAGTTCTAATACATAACAAAACAAATATTTGGGTTGAAATGCTATTCCTCTATTTCCTTCACTGAATGGAGTACATCAGTTTCATTTATGACCATAATAAAACTATTGAAAGGCATGAAAAGTACAGTAAGAGGGACAGACGTTTCACTGTAGAATCAATGGGCAGTATAACACACTACAGCAACTAATCCCAGAGCCCTGCAGCATCTGAAGACCAATTGCTCCCCAACCAACCCAAGCCATAATTTCTTCACTCGTACATCCACTTACGAGATTCCTCTTGCTCCTCCTTTTCCAGACGTACCACCACCTCCCTTCAAATTGTAGGGAGAAAACCAAAACACGTAGAAACCTTCTGCACTAGACAGACAACCACCAAAACGGTAATATGTGACTCTGGCAGATTCATGGTCTGAACAGTTCATCACATTTAATTAAAGCATACCAGCCAGCACCCCAAAGGGAAGCTCTTCCACACCAGACTAACACTGGCACTCTTGCACTAAGCTGTGGCTGACCAGCTGCCACCATAAGGCCATAGACTATAGAGAAGCACCCTGTGGGACCAGGCTAAGGAACTCCATGTGAGTAGAAAAAGCATGTACCTTCCTGACACATAATCCCTAATAAATATTTTCTAGAGAACAAGTACACAAACAGCCATCAAACACTCATTTCAACAGCAAAAAGTCACTTGCATGCTAAAGTTCAAATAGTCTTTTAGTCTTAAGATCGTCATAGCCCTGGGTTAAATGCCTATAACATGATCCACAGTTTAAGACTTTTCCTCAAGCCATGAACTTAATGACAAAAGCAGATGTGTCACTGGGTACATGACACACAGTCCCCCCACCCCTCCAAATTAACTGAGAACACAGGCATTCAAATCACTTGGAAGAACATCACTCCAATAAGGTATTTTTGCAGGAGAAACAGGTCATACAAATGCCTATGTAGTTGGAAGCCCTTTTTTTACATTCCATGCAGATACTGAAACACTGATCAAGCAGATCAGAATTAAATCACATATTCACAAGAAGCTTCTCCATATACACATTTGTGGAAGAAGAAACTATTGTATTCTACTATGAATAGAAATGCACAACTCTGAGAATTTCAACCAGCTTTAAAAACTTAATAACAAAATGTTTCTGTTTGCAAAAAACTTGAGACTGTGCCAAGAAACCCACTGCATTCTCTTCCTCTCCACACTGCTCCTCCTCCACATACACACAAACATACTTAATTTTTACATGCCTCCCCTCACACATACACTTTTTCTTTTACCACTCCCCACGTTCTCATTTGAGCAGAATTTGGCGTTAATTAGCTATTTTTAGGAATTTTTAACACTTATGTTCCTGTAGGCTGCTAGTTGTGCAAACAGTATTGCAGCTACTACTGGGAGTGGATCTGATCTGACAACAACAAAAGTATTCTTCCACTCTATGCAACAACACAGCTTAGCTGAGAAGAGAGAGGAAAAGTCTTCAGCAATATTCTAGGACCACACTACATATTTATCAATCGTTTCTCTAGCAGAAAGATAAATTGAGTGGATGAAAAGATTACAGGGACTCACATAATTATGCTGTGTTTGTAGTAGCAGCTACAGGAGTTGACTGTGTAAGAAAAAAATATACCAAATTTATTTTAGTATCTTTATCCAAGAAAATAATGTCATTTTCACTTGAGGTTTTTTTCCACACTAAACAAGCATAGATAATTAAATATGAGCCATGATACGTTTTCACACACACTGCTAGACATCACTAAGAGCCAGCAGATTTAACGGCTACACAGCTAACCAATCTTTGGAATTCCCATAGCAGAGTACTGTGAGAAAAGCAATAAAAAAAGGACACAAAATTCAACTACACATGATGATAGTGTCCTTGCTATCAGCAACAGCTGGATGCCACTTTTGACCATTTCCAGGATAAACATGAAGCCCTTTGACCCACGCATGTGCTGCTGAGCAAACAGCCTCAGGCATCACAGGAGGGAGTCACTCCCAGCGTATCTGCAATCTTGTTTTCCTTCGCTTTTTAAAGATCTGTTTTATAGACCTGACTGAGAAAGGTGGCAATGCCAGGTGAAACAGGCAGAGGCTAAGCACTTACAGCTCCATTTCAAAAACTGTCTTCTTCACTAAAACAGAAATAATGTTCCTTCTCTCTAAGAAATTCTACCATTTCTATGGACACTGGCAAACTCAACAACAATGCTGATCATTCCTATCTACTATTCCTTATTTCTTAAAAGATCTCCAAAGTCCTTGGAAGTAGAAACCAAATGCAAAGAATACAGCTGAAAAGCATCTTAGAAGCTTGCTAGCTGACAGGGAAATCCAGTGCAGGGTCTGTTCAGGTTACCCTGGAGGGTCTAGAGTACATTTTTAAGCTGTAGGTGGCATCTTGACAGGGTGCACCCCATGAACCCCTCTTTCCTTTTGCTCGTGATTCTGCAGACCTTCTCTGTCCCAAATATAGCCTAAACACGACATGACAGGAAATTACATATTTTTAGATGCAGTTCTGTAAGAGGAAACAAGAAAAAAGACAACACTCCAACACAGCCAAAAATGGTCAGTGCATACTAGTAAATACTCCAGAAATCACACTGCAAGAACCAGTACCTTCTGCCTTTTACTGTCGTTTTGACACAAAAATCTATCTATCTCAGGTGCTTCACAGCAGAATATATCTGGTCTGCCCTTTAAACTAAACCAACATAACTGGAATTCTCTTTTCCAAAGTAACTGCTATGAAATTCTCAAAATAATCTTAGAAAATGTGATGCTCACAATACCTTAAGTCCAAGGAAAATGCATTTTGCCATGACTATAATACATTTCACGCTGAAGTTGCAGAAGAAGCTTTATTAACCTATGGTATAGTTATTTTTCACATATAGGATAACTCCCTTAAAAATGGAAGTAAAACCTTTTCTTCATGTTCATGTTTGCTCTTCTAAGCTATATTATTCTCCCATTACTTTCAAAGCAGCAACCTACTTACATATATTGCAATCAAAAAATATTCAATGCTAGTTAATGAATTATTCAATGTTTCAGACTATTCTGTATAGTTCTTTCTTCAAATATTCCTGCTCCTCTTACTGTACCTACCCTTCCTAAGTACGACTATTCAGTGTTAATTTTCCAGCTAATGTTTCACAGTACAGACTACCATCTGCTCATTCATTAATATGGATCTTTACTTACTTGTTTTTAAATAGCCATTTGCTCATAGTCTAACCTCAGTTTTGTTCCTTCCACAGAACATGTCCATTTTTACAGTTATGGCTAGGATGACCCATCTAGACCCAGGCTGGTTCTGAAACACTTAAACAAGAGCTGATTTTACCCAGCAGTTCTGAAATGAATGAGGTGTCTCCTATGAGACTTTACCAGCCTGCATTCCCTACAAAGCTGACACTTGCTCTGGCACACAGGGGTGGAGTTTAGCAGAGGAGACAGAATGGCCCACACTGACTGGTGAGCAATTTACTGCTGTAACATGCCAGGCAACGCGATACGCTAATTTGGAAAATGTTCTGTTTTATTTGGTGCAGAAACCAGATGGCAACAAATTACATCAGTAAACCATTATTTTCTGCTTGTTAGGCCTTAAGAAAAAACATTTATGAAAAGCCAACCTACTGTCCCACTTCTGCATATATTTTTTGTTGTTGTTTACAATTTAACATTAGCAACATTAGTAACATATACTACAGACAACTGCACTCAGCAAGCATCAAAACTGATTTTTTTTCTCCTCTTCATTCCTATTTTACAGTTGAAGAAATAACATCAATATAAATTACATTGAGATTATTGTATGAAAGAGCCTGTACTACTGCAGAATATTTATTAAAGGGCAGTCAATAGGAAAGAAACTTCCCAGAAACATCAATAAAAATATTTAATTCTATAATAACACTTGAAAGTCAAGCTACAAAGATTTACATTTGTCTTGTACAGTTACAGGTGAGATCCATCAAATAGTCCAGGTGCAGACTGATGAGGATATCCAGTATTTCTGAAGATACAACTCAGACTATTTATTATTTCCTGACTTAGTACAAGTAATTTTTCTACTAGAGTGTAACAAAAGAAGGGATTAATTAGAACTCTCTAATCAGGTGAATAGTATTTTTAACAGTAGATGATGCAGTTCATGAAACTTCACATCTGGACAAAGACAGATCCATACCTGATAATAGGGTTGCCTTAGAGTTTATTCTTTTAGCATATGCAAGGTAAAGAGTCTTATTCACCATCAAGGTAGACAGCACAAGAGCGAAATTGGTAGAGAAATTGTAGCATGTCTTCCAATAACTCAGATCAGGCAGCGACTCTGTGCCCAGTAGTACCAGTACATCTCATCTCTGCACACACTTGTTTGAAAGCCCTTTGCTGCTCTCAAGGCCTAAGAAAATTTGGAAAATGAAAACAGAAACCAAAAGAAAACTACATCCTCAAATAAAAATGCTAAATTTTATGACTCCAGCTCATAGATAATGTAACGATACAGTGTTCCCTTTAATGCCTCTGTGGCAGAAGGACTCCTGGCACATCTGTTCCAAATCCTGCTGCTTTGGAACTGAGCGGAACACAGAAAACAGGCCTTATACTGTACATGGTATGGACTTACAGATCTTGGAACAGTTCACTCAAAACCCTTGTATCTTGATCAATATTCTCTTTGCCTTGCTTTCTACCCTTAAGTAGCTGATGGGGTCACATTTTAGGTTTAAAGATCACCACCAATTTTCTTGTGCCCACCAGTCCGTAAGACTGGGACAGCAATGAGCTTCAAAAAGCAGTCTGCCAGCTGAAGCTTTCAGGATGGCAACACCACAGGGAGCCTTCACTCTTCGCTCAGCTCCAGCCCACACAGCTGAGAGACATGGCAGAGCATGCATGCAGCACCCCACCTCTCACGGCATAAAGAACTGCAGAAAAAATGCTTCCCCAGCTCACTCCTACCTCAGGTTTTACACGGTTAAGTGTTATGTTCTTCAAACATGTTTTAGTCCAATCAACTTATAACTACAGTTCTCAAAGTGAACTGTACCTCAGACCAGAGGATACAGGATGACTGCTACCCCAAGATTTAAACACTGTAAGAACCACAGCTCCTTTCCACAATAGAATATATCACAGACAGAGGCTTTATGTCGGACATGCACAGACACATCTACTTTGCCCGTCTGTGTGTGTCTGCATCAGCTGAGTTTGAAATTCAAGAGACTAGCTGCTGGTCTTTCAAACTGCGAATGCTTCCTGCAATACTTTTCTGCCCAGCCTTCTGGCAACATTAAGCAGAGCTATCAGAACCCACAGACCCTGCTCATGAACACAACAGCTTCTCAAGGAGACTGCTTTCCCTTTGTCCTTAACTCATGTTTTGTGCTATTCATTAGTTTTCATTTGCTTTAGCAAAGAGAAAAGCCTTTCTCCTCCCTCCCAAGATCAAGGTTTGTCCTTGCCTGCATTGCATTACTCTGTTACACTGTTTTAACCTTGCTTGTTCTAGAGGATGCAAGATTAAGTTTTTGATCTGTTTCTGAGACATGTCTTATACATGGGCCACAATGGTGCTCAATGGGCTAGCATATGCTGTGTTTATTAGGGTTGATTTATATCCTAGTATTATTTAATAAGAACTACCTGGTATAAATTTCATCATTTTAGAAAGCAATGAGCACAACAGACTTGGATCAGAGGAACTCAGAGCAATTTTGGTTAATTGAACCATCACTTATATTTTAAGGCTCTTGGAATGGCTTGGCAGGTCTGTTTTACGCAGAGTAACAGCTTACAGAACACCCTTCTCTTTCCAAACACACAGGCTGAAGAGAGGAATTTGTGCCTCCTCAAGCTTCCATTCCCATCTATTTAGACATTTAAAAATAAGAGAGCATAAGCCAAAATGCTTCTAAAACTGTCATCACCTCTACCCTGTAAATGGTATGCTCTAGCAACCCCAAGGATACCTCCTACATTAGAAACTGATGCATCAATCAGGCCCAGCATCAGTAAAACAAAAAACTATGAAACCGAGGAGTTGTATCAGGTGCAAGTGTCTTCCAGTACGAGCATAATTTTATGAGCCGTAATTGAAGCTGCTAGCATAGGCACATAGGCCATTTATTATCACTGCTGACCAAAGGCATATGCTACAGTCCCTACTCATGAAAAGCTCCCACTAGCACAGCAATGAATTTTGTTAAATCTTAGTAACACTAGCCTAAGGAAAAAAAAAGCTACCACAAGGTCACTCAAGATTCTTATGCAATTACAGGTGACCAAAGGAAAAAACGTTATCTGAAAAGTATACGACCTCTTGAAAAGTTCCTCAAGGGGAAGGAGGACTGGGATAAGAGGTTTGCCACTTCCCACGTGGGAAGGTTAGCTTTACACTGTGAACGTCTGTCTCACCAGTTAATGCCACAGTGAAGTGGAACCTATGAGCTCACACAGCTAATGACAAAGGACTGTACCACAGCATATGTTTTCTGACACAACCTTTTCAGAGCTACCTGAAATAAACTGTCCTCACAGAAGCATATTTTTGCTCTATGACCAATGACTACACCAGTGCCTTGCAGGCTCTGCTCCAACACTGATGAAAGTGGTTACATTAGTGCAATTTCCTAGTGTGTATCAGCTCAATGCTCTGCTTCATCCTTCATGCCTTACCAAGGGGTTCTGCAGGATTAGTGCATTATTATTTCCTGTTCCTTTGAGGAAAACAACTAAACAAAAAGACCCCAAACAGGAGTCAGACAGTGACAATTACACAATAGAGCTTCCAATCTTTTGTATGCTGACCTGTAAACCTCTCAGCTGTGTCTCTGCCACTGATAACCAACAGCACAACTCAAACTCATATTGGGAAAAAGCTTGCCTTCTGCAGTTTCACTCCACCTGTAACAACTACACATTCTTTCTGTAAATTTATCTTCTCATTTCTTTCACCCATGACATTAGTATGATGTATCTTCTTTTTAGTAATCTATCCCTTACCACTACAGAGAAACTCTTAAAACTACTCCTCCTTCCTCCTTCACAACTTCATTTGAGTCCGACCTTTGCCACAGGACATCTTATCTCAAACACAGACAAACTACTATCACAAATTAAGAAAGCAAACAAGCATACTAAGCAGGTGATCCAAGAATAGTTTGCATAGACAAAAAAACAGAGAGACACTCAAGAAAAGAAAATACAGGTAAAATGAGACAGTGAGAACACAGTCTAAAAAGAAATCGGTTATAAATCCCTTTTGTTTTAATTGACAGAAGCAATTAAACTAAATTAAACTAGATTAAACTAAAGGCCATCACTATTGCAGCTTTTAATCCTGAATATGTAAACATGCACTGTTATTAATTCAGTCCACCAGAAGTCTGAATTACACTACACTACCTCTGCAAGCAGAAATTGTCATCTTCCACTGCAGACCAGCATAATCCAGCTCTTTGTTGCTGGTGCAGTGTCTGGGAGCCCAAGCCCTCAGACAACACGGAAGTACTGGCTCAATGCCACGGAGGATGCACTGCAGCAGTACAGCAGTGTCAGCAGCCCTGCTGACCTAAGGCAACTTTGGTATGCATTGATACAGCAGCTCACAGTAGAGATGTGCAGAATCAGCAAAACCTGCCACATGTAAAAATTTCAAAAAGACACTGCCATCTTTAGGACTTTATGACTGCTAATGGTCAGCACAGTCTTGACACAAAGTGCCTATCCACAGCTTTCAACAACACAGCTTTGCAGCTGATGGGAAGATCTCAAAAGTTGATAACTACAATTTCTTCTTTTTTAGCCTTATACAGTAACAAGAAGCCTACATGAATTCAGTTCCACAGTTCTACTGAAAAAAAACATCAGAATTACATGCAAATAAATCCTTGTGGGTCCCTTGCAACTCAGGATATTCTGTGATTGTATCATTCTAAACCATAAATAAAAAAGGGCTACAGGATGTTAGGTTTACAGATGGACTTGATCTTAAGGGTCTTTCCCAACACAAATGATTCTAGGATTATATGATTCTATGAAAGTTATATACAAATTTAGGCATTCTTGATACTTTTGTTTTAACTTAAGATTTTTGCTTAAATCATCATGAATTACAAACAAACGGACTGGAACAAATCTGCTGGACACCTTACACGGAGTATGCATACATAAAGACCATTTTTATATATATTCTATATATACAAAATTACACATATGTGACTACATGCACTACACATGTAGTGAGTATCTAGCAATCACACATTTATTACAATTGTAACATATTTATAATACAGACTCAGTGTAGTCCCCATCTACAGATTTCAAGATACACTCACATTCCATCACAGGACTATTTATATTTTAACCACGTTATTCCTGTAGCTCTGCTGTCCCTGAGTCTCAGATCTCCCCAAGTTATAAACCTTCTTCCAGTCTGCAGATCAAATGCACTGCTGTTGTGCCACCACCCCTTTGCAGAACCAGAGCTCCCTGAGTTTCATCATATTGACAGATTACAAACAGAACAAACTTACTTATGCAGGGCAATAAGCCCAGCTCTCTTAGAGCTTCATTAGTCTTTCTGCTGCCTGATTCACTGTGCTTGACAATGAACCAGAATTATACACAGAAGCCCAGGGAGGCTGCCCCTGGTACCTCCAGCACTACTGTTCCCTGATGCACATTACGATTGCATTCAGCTGTCTTTCGCACCCACATGGCATTAGCAGTCCGCTTTCAGTCACTGTAAATGACAGTTTTTCTCCTCTCCAACTGACAAACTTTCCAAGTTTTCTGACCTGAAGATACTCACCAACTAGAACAAAATCTTGCTACTAGTCCATAGCCTTATACTCAGTACCATTTACAACTAAAGTAAAAGCAATGGAACAGCCATCTTCTCATACTGTTGGGAGTTAAATAATTCCTCATTAGCAAACATGTCCTTTCTAGCATTAAAAGACTGCCATTCAAAGCTAATATGCAATCTACAATATCCTGTGACTAAGAAGAAAGGTGATCCAAAGCAAATACCATATTTAATCAAACACTATTTCAGCTGTACCTTTATTTGTCACACTTCCTAGTCATTCTCCACCCTCGTCTTTACAGAGGATTGTTGTAATGCTCAATACTGAATTATCCGGTGTGAGGAAGAGGGAACCATTTCACTCAAGAACTACTTAGGTGAAGCAAGAACAAAATTACACATCATTTAGTTTGTTTTACCAAGCCTTGCTTCAAGCCACAGACTAAACCAGCACTTGAATACAATTAATGTATTTCACCTTCTCTGGTTTTCTTGTTTTTTTCCAAAGATGGACTGATCTTGTTACAACCTATTTCTAATTTTCTAAAATTGGAGGGGCGGAAGGGTGCTGGTAGGTTTTTTTGAAATGAGGGTCCCTGCCAGATGAGAACCCAAGTGTCACTTTTAATTAAGATTCAGCAATGAAATGGGATTTGTGTATTTTTTCAACTAAACAGCATTCACACTCAAACGGCATCAGAGTTTTGAAGTTAGCAACCACTGAAGAAGAAGGGGTAAAATAAATACTTCTGACTACAAGACCGCTGTACATAAAACCATTTCTTGCAGCAGAGGTAAGACACAGACCAAAATGCATCTGGGAATGCAAAGGTATTGCAACCTTGATAACAAATTACTAAAATTCCTGCTGTTACAGATAATGGGTGGCATACAGGTTATTGGACATACTTGCTTCTCAGCAGACCTCAGTATGACCTCCATTCCCATAACTTTCCACTTTCCCCAAGTATCTGGACAGCACACTGTTCCATCTATGAAGAGTAAATCAATCTAGAAACCGCATGTGGTTTCCATGGAAAACGTTATACAAATCCTTTGGTATTAGTTCAACATAGCTCATTTTTATCTGATAAAAAGATGCAGCCTAACACGGGAGTCTTCACTTCAAGTCTCGCCGCCAAAACTCCCATCTGTTTTGTAAGACAGAACTCATACAAAACAAGCCAAACGCACCTCAGTCCCAAAGAAAGTTACAAGGCAACATGTCTTGTTCTCTTACAGCCACACACTACTACCCTTACAGACAGAAAAACGATGCCCAAAGTGACAACAACTTGTCTGTTTGACATAAAAGGTTTCATTCCAAGAGGATTACCCACAAGCCACCCAGGGCAGCATTCTACTTCTTCATGGTAAAACCCCTGGATTTGAGAAATGGCCAAGACACCTCATACTCAGAAGTGCACGTCACCACAAAACGCAGTTTGTCTAATCTGCTTTTGTCTCTAATAGAGACCCCTGCTTCTCATGAAAGCCTGGATTCAGAAAGTCATGTCAAGGCAGATAGCGTCTGGCTCTGTTCTGTCCCCAGATCTGGACTGCCCGAGGAAGCACTTACTATACATACAATACAGAACTTTCATGCCAATAACCTCTGAGGCATTCCAGTCAAATAGTACAGACTAGCTTGAATACTGTGACTGCCCTTGTGTTTCTACTGACTTCTCAGTAATTGGCTTTCTGTGTCTGCATATTCCGACACACTCATTCTACCAGCACTGACAGTACAATGGGAAGCTAACAAGCTTCAGGCACTGCTTTCTTAGTAGAACTAAAGTGAGACCAATGCAAGAGTAATCCTGTTAAGAATTAAGATAAGAGCCTCTGAAAAGGCACTCACAGATTTGTGTTTCATTCTTCAGGATGCTAGGGGTCATTTCGTCTACTGATGGAAGGTGAAACATGAGTATTTGTGATTTATGCTCCTCCACACACAGTAATTTTAATGAAATCACATAAGAATGCAGGAGTGACCAAGATGAGCCCACAGGATTTTTAAGTAAGTTTACCACCTAACTTTAGGATTATTCCCTTCCCACTTCCTTCCCCCACTAACTCTAAATGATAATGGGCGCGTCTTCCCTCGATTTAAAACTAAGTATTTCGGGAAGGGGCATTTATTTAACAATATTTTATACACACCCTCCATCCAGCACTACTGGATAGGGTGGGGTCCAGCACTGCTCAGCTATGGACACAAAGCAGCAAGGATGCTGAAAATGCACCAGAGGGGCCTCACTTCGCTGCCTGAATCCCCCAAAACAAGTTCCAACACCGATTTACTTTCCCTGCCTTCCCCGTGTCGCGTCCCCGCCGCAGGTGCA
>VWZF01006833.1:3535501-3623631 GCA_013396755.1 Sclerurus mexicanus | reverse complement strand
GGGACGGACCCGCACCCGCACCCGCACCCGCACCCTGCCCCTGCGGCCGCCCCGCCCCGCCCCGGGCGCCTCTGCCCCCGGCGACGGGACGCGAAGCCGGGCTGGGGGCGCGTCGCGGCCGCAGGTGAGCGCAGAGAGCCCCAGGGAGGCGGAGGGGGTGCCCGGAGACATCGCAGCGGTCCCGGCGGCACCGGGGACCCGGGAGCGACCCCGTGGGAACACCGCCGAAACGTGCGGGGGTACAGAGCCGCGGTGTTCGGTCCGTGTTCCCCGAACAACACATCCACGAGAAGCACAGAATAACAAAGCAGACACACAAAAAACACAAATAAACAAAACCCCCCAGCATATGTATCTCTGTTTTGCAGATTCTTCAGACAGTACATGAGGACGGAAACTCAAGACTACCTGAATCTCCTCCTCCAGCATTTCCTGTCTCTGTACACATCTGAGAATTTCTTACCCCTACCTTTTGATTGTTTGAAAGCAATATGTGGGTTTGGATCCCAAATAATTTTATCCTGTGCTTTCACCCATAAGTCCAAAAGGGTATTTGCAAGCATAGAGGTTTCGGTCTTTTTGCATGGTCTTGGTTTAGTGCTTTGTTTCAGGGAAGTGGATACAAACTATTACAACCTCAAAATGCCAAGCAGCATGACAACATTGGATTGTTCTTTTCTACTGATACCCAGGATATGAAGAGAGAAGCTAAGATTTCAGAGAAAGTGAGAAAAGAGCAATTGAGACAGAGCACTCAAATATGTTGATACTCCAAATAACTCCTTCTGGAACAAAACTCCGCTCCCATGGAGTTAATCCAGGCTACTTTTTCCAGAGTAATTATTCTAAGATAACTCCTTGTATAGACAAGTCTTTGGCTCAAGTCCAAAACACCCTTGATCAAAAGAGAGGAAGAAAATGCACCAGAAACGTGCATCTAATGTGGAAACAAAACATTTTGTTAAATTAGGCTCCCAGATATTTATTGCTAATAGAGTCCTTCCCTGCTCATTCTTCGTGCCCAACTCATTCAAAGTCTTAATCCAGTGTTCAGTCACTGCCACAGCAGAAAACTGTACTGGCAGAAATACCGCCCTACGGTTTCGCTAAAGGACCCATAAGAGGGAAGGGTCCCAGACTAATTACAAGCTGGCTTACTACAATCCACGTATTTCACAGTAATTAGTAAAGATTTAAAAAAAAGTCTTTTAAAACAGTGTTGATGTCTGTACCAAAGTCTTAGCAGTTTGCCTTTTGGGACAATCAAAACTTGCATGCTTCTAATACTCTTACAGTAACTATAGTTACTTTTAAAGTAAAGCTTGTGCTCCGTAACTTCTGTAAGGAGTCACAGAAATCATCCAGAGCTGCCTGAATGATACCGGCACAT
This sequence comes from Sclerurus mexicanus, assembly GCA_013396755.1. Lineage (NCBI taxonomy): Eukaryota > Metazoa > Chordata > Aves > Passeriformes > Furnariidae > Sclerurus > Sclerurus mexicanus. The sequence continues at coordinate 3,622,241 of VWZF01006833.1, read as the reverse complement.
TAATCGTATCTGACTTCTCCCCATCCCACTGACCAGCACTGCCTGGGCATGTTGTACCTGTTTGTTAATATCCACAGAGGTTACTGATGGGAGAGCGCATCTGGAGATGAGAAAACTCTGTAACAAGAACTCCAAGACATAGTGCCATTAAAACCTGTCTCACGTGACCACAGCAAGAACAGCAAAAATAGACAGGGTGGAGGAAAACTGCACAAAAACAGCTTAGAGTTACCTTGGATGGTCTCTTGTCATTTTGTACTATTTAATTTTGCTCTAGATGAGAGAGAAAAAAAAAAAAAAGGAGTTTTACAAATATGTCAGTTTCCTTCCTTTGCTCTTCCTCCAAAACAAACATGCTGTGAGTTATCTATAACTAACACGTACTTCAGGAATTCCTCTTTTGTACAAACCCTGTATAAAGGGGGACCAAGATTAGGTATGATGACCAATTAAATGTGAGCACTCTGTTATGCATAATAACGTAGCTATTCTAAGAAATGCAATGGCCAGATCAAAAGCATTTCTCTTTTTTGTAACAAACGCTCTGGCTATGGCTGAGTTTTCAAGCTGTCTGCTTGTTAATGGTGTGTTGATACTCAGCCAAAGGGCTACAAGGTGTTTGCCTGCTGTGTCTACATATTAAGCAAGCCTTACTGCCAGCAGTACTTTCCTCCTCCATACAACCACATAGCTAATTACAAAGAAAAAAAATCATTTCTACAAAATAGAAGTGGAATGGCAAAGCTAGAGTTTGGCAAGACATTTTAGGCTTTCCCTAGAAGGCACAATGCTTTACATTCCTGAACTTCTATCATTTATATCAACAATATGCTACGCGAAGAAATACACAATTTGTGGACACTGAGCTGTGCAGCTTTAATGTAGCACATCAAATGGTCCTGAAAAGACAAAATATGTAAACATCCCCTTCCCACTTCCTTTTAAAAAAATGCTTGATTTTATAATTTATGTAATTCCAGATGAAAAAAAAATTATACCAGCAAAACCAATTTAGTTTGATTCACTGTACAAGTTCTAAAGATACAGCATTGTTTCAATTCAGAAACATAAACTAGTTTTAAGTATTAGTAGCCTGAATCAACCTTCTGTATGGTTTCTCCTGAACACAATATGTGTACCATTTCTAGAGGTGAATGTTCTCCAAATTGTATCTCAACACCTACAACAAACAGTTGAGTTTTTATGCAGCCAGGTTATCAGACTGTTTTTGCCAGTATATCCCCTATGGCTGTTCTTGGTTCCCTGTTAACAATTGCATTAGGAGTAGCAAACAGCAGCACAGAATATAAGGTGCTTACAGCGGTAAGTGAAACCGACTGCTCAACACCATGTAAGCAAAATGTTCTGCTTTGAACAGTCTGAAAACAAGAGCATGAGAATAGTTACATTTACACACCTGGTACTCTGAATTATACAGAACTGACACTCATTGTGTTTATGTCATTTATAACCGGATGAAGAATGTCTCAATCTTTACTGTCTTTTCAGAAAGGTTACCAAGATGCAGCTTTTTTACTAGTTGCTATATTTAAACTACAGTTCCAGATGAAGAGGTTGCTATGTTCTTATGACTTTTGGTTTTCTCTTTGATGTCTGAAACAAGTGTAGATGACATTCTGCCATTCTTTACTTCCTTGCAAAGTAAAAATATTTTACCTCAGTAGACAAAGTATTACACAAATAAAAATATGAGCCCAGAGAAATATTTCAGTCCAGACTCGGAATTTTGGTGAACACTGTGACCAGTGTATACAAAAGTTCTTTCAGTCTTTTACATCTAGAGAATGTTTTTCCACCCAAGTTGTCAGGTACATTCCTTAAGTAGTTTCAGAATGACCAGCCTGAACTGTTTGGAGAGTAAACATCTTTGTAAACATACTTGGAGGCACTTTATGAGCGTAGCTAGGCAAAGATCAGAGAAATGCTGGTGACAAATGGGAATTAAGAACCCATAGTTTGTATTGTCCTTCAAAATTACTCATAACTAAGGCATAAAATTGCAGTGATTTTGAACATATGCTCGTATTCTAATTCACTTGTTACATATACCACTGTATAAGATTCCCCACCCCCATAAGCCCAAGCTGAAACATCATTATACACATCATAGGCGCCTTTGCAGCCCCATTTTGTGGTTGTCTCAGCCAGCCATTTATATCCCCAAATCTTTTACATCACCACGGTAGAAACCTGTAGCACTGACTGCATCCCAGAGCTCTCTATACCATGCGTGCTCCTTCATCTGCAATACTGTCCTGCACGTGAAAGCGTGCTTCTCTTGTAGCACTTTTCACCTGGATGCAGGGACATTACGCCATACCAGATGCAAACTTTTGGGCCGTTCTAGCCAACTCTCCATCAACATCTGTATGCATATCTTTCAACCCACTTGCACCAAAGCAGCCAACCATTGCTTATAGGCTAGCAGAGGACATTATAAAGATAAGCGAGGTATTTCTTGGGTAGGTGTTGGTAGCAGGAGAATAACAGAGAAGGTTTACAAGGAAGATATTCCTGGAGATTCTCCTCAGGAATTCAGAAATCAAGAGGAACTTTCACGGGACTTATTTTAACCCCATCAAGAGCCAAAAAGGATCATCATTCAAGACACTTTCATTCTCCTAGCTCACACAGATCTGACTGAACAGTCTTTGGTCATCACCCATAGCTCCACACGACCTTGATAGCACTTACCTCTAACAACTGCACTGGGTGCTGGACACACAGGACTTAGCCCTGGGGCAGCCTGCAAAGCACAAGATCAGAAACTTTAGTCACTTGAGGAATCTGGTCTCTAGGTCACTATCTAGGTTATTGTATCAGATCAGCACAGCTGAGAACCCCAGCTCCTCTTGCAGCAAACTAATGGAAACAGCTGCTTGGTCATTCCCACGCTTGTTACACCTGTGCCCCCATCAGGTCCTGGATCAGCCCCGGCTGGGAGGCCAGCTGGCTGTTTGGCTTCCATGGAGGAGGGAAAGCTCAGTCAGATCGCACAAAGGTTTTCAGTGATTGACAACAACCACGCAAAGAAATCCAACTTTTTTCTTTTTTTTTTAATAGATATAAATTTTTCTATAGTCACCATGTTTAAAAGTTTTACAGTTTTGATATAGAGCCGCCTCTTTCACATGTGCAAACCAAACCAAGTCTGCTACTGATTCAACAGGACCTGTGGTCAGGACACGTTTAAACATGGCTTTCAGACTGCTGCAGACAAAGTAAGCAGGGGCTACTTCTCTGGCCTCAGAAAGATGCGTCCTCTACTTTCTTTATTTTTTTTTTTTTTTTTTTAATAGATGTTTTTCTTTTTTTTTTTTTTTTTTTTTTTGCTAAGAGAAGTCTTCTCTTTTTTTTTTTTCTTTTTTTAAATAAAAATAAATTAACAAATTTATTCTCTTTTCTCTTTAGATTAATATCCTGATTTCTAAAAAAATAAATGGGACAAAGCAGAGCTGAACACTACAGTCATGTTTTTCTAGGTGTTTTTTTTTTTGAACACCACATTTAAAACTATTTCTTTTCTGGACAATATATGGTTTTAATTAATGATAGTCTTTTAAATCAGTCCATAATTAGCAAATCTAATATTTTGTTATATTAAATTTCACTTGCTAACATTCTCACTAACAATAACGAAAATATTAATTATGCAAAGGCTGTAAAAAAAATCCTAAATAAAGTCTGTAAAGGCCCAGTCCACTCAGGATTTGAGCTGCATCTGTATGAAAATCAGGCTGTTTTCTCTCCCTCATTTGCCTGGATGTGAACAGCAGTAACGTGGAGGCTGAGGAAACACTGTAGTTCTCATAAGCTCCCTGCTGACCAATGCAACCTTTACTTTCTGAGGTTCTTTTACCATCGTGCTAATCTACCTGTACTGCCATTTTATATGCAAAACTATCAGATACTTTAACTTTCTCATTTAGTCAAACAAATTAAGAAATTAAAATCAACAAATTAAGACAATATGTTGTCCAAAGAAGAATTTTTTAAAATACCACTTCCTTATGCAACCACTATCAATTTACATCCACCAAAGGAAAAAGACTGAGTATTGTCTGTGTATGCTGTGTTTTCCAATTAACTGCTTCTGTTTAATTATTAAACAACTACATTAAGCTCAACAGGAAGAATTTTTTTTTTTATTATTCTAGAGTAAGACTGCTCACACATGAGTTAATCAGGAACAATTTCGTGTTTAAACAAGCACTACAGAAATTTAGTTCCTTTGCGGTTCCAGTTTTATTCAATGAAGAGATTCATTGCATGATGCTGCCATGAGCAGGAAGGCTTAGTGAGTGAATTGCAAATCTAATCAGTTTGGCAAAGGGTTTTATGGAAGCTGCTGTGCTGGCTTTGCTGACTTCAAGTCATTTTTTTTCTTTTGTTCATTTGTTGCAAACAACTAAAATCTGGGTCAAGGAAAGAAAGCTCAATCATTAATTATGGAAGTGCAAATTTTTATACAGTATTGGAAAGGTTTCAAAAGCAGTTTTGAATTTTGTATTCATTGTGTATTCCGTTTTCTCACTATTTTTCCCCATCTTTCTATACATCTAAATTTCAAACATCTTCCTAGGAAAAGGCAAAATAACTTGTGCCTTGTAGGCAATCAAGATTTAAGGCGTGGAGTTTTAAACAATTATTCAAATAACATTATGAATTGGTAAAATATTTACGGTGCAAACACATTTCCACACTTCTAGACACTGTAACTACTCTAATGTTCATTTTCAGACCATCATTTGCTTGATCATACTCTCCAGCTTAATTCTGTCAGAGAAAATTTTCTTTCTGGAGGTTCTAATAGTCAGGTTTTTTACTTTTACACAGTAATCACGTTTCACAGAATCACAGAACATGCCGAGCTGGAAGGGACCCACAAGGCTCATTAAGTGCAACTCCTGGCCCTGCACAAGATCATCCCCAAGAGTCAGACCATGCCCCTGAGAGTATCGTCCAAACACTTCTTGAGCTCTGCCAGGCTTGGTGCTGTGACCACTGCCCTGGGGAGCCTGTTCAGTGCCCAGCCACCCTCTGCGGGAAGAACCCTTTTAAGCCCAGTCCTACTTTATTTGATAAGAGGAACTATTCCAAAATACACATTTAGAGCAACTATGTATATTTTCCTCAACTGCAATTAACAGTCCCTGTGTGGGTGTGCTGGGAGTGCTCTGCCTTGTTTATTTACATGTCTCTCACACCAGCAATCTGAAAGACAACACCCCAAACCTATCCCAGCTCATTCCACACATCTGGGAACACAAACAACTGAGGAAGGTAATATGATATAGTCAGAGAGAGACTTCTCAGTTTTCACTAGGGATGTACCTTTTGTATCATGACACACACATATTGCTTTCTTTACTTGTAGGTGCGTGTTTTTAGGACATATCAGACAAATAGTGTCTTCTAGCATACAAGTAAACATCTGTGAATTTCTGACCAGAGTGAAATGCATGTATCAGTTCCTCTTAATCAACTCCTAAAGTCAATCAGCATCTCCGAGGATCAAGGTCCACTTTTAAGCAACTGAGCAACCTAACTGGCAGGTAGATCAAGGCATGATAATTTGCTTCTTGAGTGCAAATAAAGGTACACTGACCCATTTTACTGTGGAAATGTTCTTAACAGTAATAAAATAAAATGCAGATATATTCTAAAGTAATGATGTGTTTTCCATGCAGACCATAAAGGACTATCTCAAAGCATTTTCATTCTTCCCCCATGAGGTACAGCAGTTTTATAATCTCCATTTACAAGTGGAAAAGATTGATGGTCTCCTTAAAGGCAAGAGAGTGCCCCAGTATCACAGAGGAAAGCTGCAGCAGAACCCACAGCCAGATCTGGTTTCTGAATTCTCCCTCCTCTGCCTTGTTATAAAAAGCCCATCTAAAGCTGAAAATTCACAAGGTCACTTCTGCACAGCTATCAGCTTCTGAGCTGGAATACAGGTGTGTATGCACATTTGGCTGACAGTTCCCTTCCTATGAGTAAGACACTGTGTTAGTAAAAAGCACGCTATGTTGTGCATGAGTGCTGATGTCCCTCATCACGCTTTCTGACTCTCTGTCTCTGGGAATTTTTGCAGTACAGTGTGAGTTGCAGCTGTACTTATCAGAGAATAAGTGTTCAGTGTCAAAGCATTCCTTCTGTTTCCCTTCATGACTTCATTTTCACTTAGTATTTAAAGATCCCAGGAGCTCTCTCTGTTCCATTCCAGCCTTCAACATGCCGGTTTTCAAGCCCTTTACTGTCACCCCTGGAGCTGACTGACCATTAATGAGAGAAGGAACTGATTTGTCTGTATTTGTGGAAATATATCTATCACACCCACCAGGTGTGCAGCAGCTCGAAAAGAAATGTGAGCAAATGAGTGTTCTGCAGACAATAAACAACAATCAACAGATGTTACAACCATTTGCTGACCAGCTGCACATGGCAGGGCAACCACCATGCAGTGGGATCAGGTCATGGCACAAGTCTGTGCCTGCCAGCAGTGACTGCAAGCCTTTGGATCCTGTGTTCTGCTGCACACCAAATTTATTTCAGCCTCAGGATGCCAAAATGACAGCTGCTTTGAGAGGGAAGAATTAGGGAATCAATCTTATGAGGAAAGTTTGCATCACTCAACAATCTGTTTGGTGTCAGAAAAGGAAGCTGTTACGGGAGTGCAGACGTGTAACGATTAACCATAGTTTGCATGAGGAAGGACAAGTAAGGATCAGACACAGGAATTAATATCTAGGTCAATTAAGAAGGCTTCCCTTCCTGGTAACAGGCTGGCCCTGTCTAGAAACCAAAACATTGTGGTGAAGTAGGAACATAAAAATACTCTACTGTAGATAGTAAAATTTGAACTACATTTGAAATAATAGTCTTATCACATTACATAGTCAATACCAAATTGCCACATTGCTTTGCAACAGCTCTATTTCTCAATAAATTTGTTATGCTTAGTATTGCTGGGTGCATAGCCTTATTCCAATTTTGTGTTCATTGTAATAGAAGATATATTTGTGATTTACTTCAATTTGAACAGTGCCTCTTGCAGAAGTTTATGGTAGGGATAGTTGCAGGGTATTCACTCTTATTTTGTAATTCTTGCTGCATCTACATAATCACAGGGTGATCTGCTACTTTCAACTACAGTGTCCTGCTCCCTATCTACACATAGTCCCTTGCTTTTTGAGGTTTAAGGAAGAAAAGAAAGTAGCATACTACTGCCCACTGAGAGGGTTATTTTAACACACACTTAATTTGTAAAGTATCTGAGTTCTTTCATCTTTTGTGGATAACATCGCACAATGTATTGAAATAACTCCGGTAGCTAAAAACAGTCCAACCATGGCTATATATATGTATATATACATATCTTCACAGATGCCGTGGTGGGCCTGCATTCCAGCACTTCAAGCTAGGTCAAGAAGGTATGTTAAGTATCTCCCCCTACAACAGACCTTTGTGAATCCCTCAGAAGTTTTTCCTTGCTTTGCTGGCCAAAGGTACTTTTTCCTAAGGGCATGGGAACACACAGTCAGCTGAATGTTGCTGGTGTGCCCCAGAGAGTATGGGGCTGCATTCTGCGGAGAAACTGCAGCACTGGCAAAGCCACCACAGCTCTTGCCACGTTTCCTGACTTTTTTTTTTATCCAACACTTCCTCATCCTTTCTGGAACATCTGAGTAATCTTTATTCCTGCAGAATAAAGGTGTGCACCTTGGCCTTGCATAGACGCACACTGCAATTGTCGTAACAGGGCGTTTGCAAAAGAAGTATTTCCAAACACCATAAAAGCTAGAAGTCCAAACATTGCAACTCAGACCTCCAGAGCTCCAAAATCTAACCAGACTTGGCTATGCCAGTGACATTATGGAGTACTTTCTGGTGAGCTGTTTGCAATATCATCAAAATAATATAGCAATATAATAACACTGAGGTAATGGAGCAGAAACACCTGAAGACTGGAAGCACTATTTTGTCAGAAGAGCATAAACTAAGAGTTCTATCAGCAGGACATAAAACTGAATGTGAACACATTCAACAGAAATAAACATCTCTAGTAAGACTCTGTTGTAGAACAAACAGCACCCTTTTGAAAAGGCATTTGATTTCTTCCTAATCATCTGTAAGAGCAACAGAAGAATTTTTTTGCAATGACACTTTGCTGGGAGGAGTGGGAAAAAAGAAAAAAAGCCAAACCCTTAGTGTAACAAATAGCCTCCCAGACAAAACACTTTCAGATAACCACCTCTGTAAATTTTTACTTTAAAGGCATCTTGAGTCAGTGGAAAAAAAATAAAAATATCTAAGTATCAAGGTCCTGTATTATTCTGGCACCAGAAAACACAAGACTTTCAGTTGTCAGTACAAGGAATGTTTTACTCTGGTTAGCAGAAGGTTAATATCTAGCCAGATCTTTCTTTTTTTCATTATTACTAGTAAGTCAACAGCAGCTTTTAGTATCTTGTGAGACAAGTTTCAACAAAGCTGCAGTATGATTTTTTCTACGATTAGTAAATCAAGACTAGAACATATGCCCACACACATCCTTCACAGTCAATTCACAAGAGAGGGAAGATGTTGGCAATCTCTGTTACACCATTCCTTATTTTTACCCCGAAGATCAAGATCCATTGAGAAAGAGAGGGCATGGCCTGTGAATACACTAACAAAAAGCTTCTTGATTAACCCCAAAAAGTGAGAGACTGCATTACCTCTACCACAAATCATCCTCTGCGGGGATTTTCATAGTGTGAAGGCATTCAAGAGGTAGCCACAGCTGGGAGGGTCTCATTAATAGCAACACAGCTTCCTTGGGAGCACAGTTCCAGGGGTACAACAGTAGGAGGCATTGCAATGTTTTAAGGACTCCCGGGTGAACCCTTGGCTTTCTGCAGATCTCGAAATCTGTGAAAGTTAGAGCTGTGATTTATTGAGGGGACAGGGCAAATACTTTTCTTAAGAGACCAATATTGAGGAAAACTCTCAATAGGACCCTGTTAGAGTTTCGGCCACTGCAACATTGCTCCTTCCCCAGCAATTACAATTATAAAATTACAATTCTTATTTTTTGAAATAACAGACATGTTGACTTGGAAAAAAGTCCAGATAGCTCAATATCCTTCCTAAGAGCTGCCAATAGTAATCACTTTAGAGTGTGAAATAGAGTGCTCATTCTTTTGCTGGTCCTCTGCAGATTACAGACTTTGTTTGGCCAAGGGTTCATTTGGACCATTGTATTTACTGACAGTTTCTACTTTATATAACTTCATTTTTATTTATAATAGTATTATTGATCTCTACAGGACAGTGGAAACAAGGTATGTAATAAAATTGTGCAGTGTGTGAAAAGGGACTTTCTGCTTCAAACTCCCCTGCCCAATAATTTCACTGTGTGTCCCACTGTGTTACATGATTATAAGTGAATGAACATTTCATAGTCATCTTATTCATGATTTTATAAATTTCTGTCATACTCCACTTCTACCATCTGTTTTTACACAGAACACCCATTGTCCAATTCATATCTCAAATAGATATCATTATATGTTTCTAAACACTTTGGGCATTCTTTGTACTTTTATCATATGCCATTTGGGATAGAATTTTCAGAATACCACAGAACATTCAAGATGTAGCAAAGACATGGACTTATAGCAGTAGCATAATTATACACTGTTTCACATGGTATTCCATTCATCTTTCCTAATTTTCTAATTCTCTTTTTGACTGCTACTAACCATTGAGACGATGGCAAAATGACCACAGGAAGACCAAGATCTTGAATGTAGCAAGTTAATCCATAGTCCATTTTTTAATTCAAGCCAATTGCTTTGAACAGTATGAACCTCAGTCTTGCTATTTTATTTCTCAGTCATTTATATAGCAACATTTTTGTTAGAACTAGCTTTAGTTTTGACCCACAAAAATTTTATAGAGGAAGTAAACACTAGCTCACATCTCTTTTTAGTTTTTTAAGCAAGGCAAACAGCATACATCCTTCTGGGATCTCTCTCTGTGAGAAATATGCATTCCTGCCATTTTCTTCAGCCAGCTCTTAATCTACAAAAGGATCTTCTCTTTATTGCATACCAATTTCAGTTCTCAAGGGCTCAAAGAAACTTGAAAAATCCAAAGAGGTTGTGACAAGTGACTCATCCTTTTATCTACAGGTTCATTGCCTGCTTGAAAGACTTCCAAGAGGCGTGATGTCCCTTTGCAAACTCTGTATTTTCCATGTATCTGCTAATACTGTTCTCATTAGAATTCCTATTATGTTCCTGGTTTAGAAGTCAGCTTAGTTTCTGTAATTCTTCCAAGTACCCTGTTTCAAACTTTCTCAAATGTACTCCCCTTTATCCCTCTGGTACCATGATACAAGACAATTAAAATTCCATTTGAGCGAGTCCAGAAATTTCATACATGTACTCACTCAAATCTCAAGAACAGTAGTAAATCCATATAAAACTTACAATTAAGAAAATACTGGATTAACTGATGATGTACTGAGCAAACAGGATGAACACACACACACACAGAATCTTTATTTCCATGCTCATAATTATGCACTTACGTGCTGTTAGAATATGTGTAATTGCCAAACCAGAGCCTAAAAAAGGTTAGCTGCTATCTGTTCCTTACTCCCAGTCTTACCAAGTTGTGATCTCAGGAACTAAAGAAGCATCATGAACCTAGAAGTCATGCCTGCCCTTCAGGTGGTTACAAATACCTGCTCCTCTTCACCCCTCAAATTAACAGGAGGCTGTAAGTCTGCCTAGTATATAAAAAATGCCAAATGCATCTACTCTTTTGCTGCTGGGAGCAACTGGCACATTGTTACAATTCACCTGGCAGCATGAAAATCCTCTTAGAAAGCAAAAATCCATTAAAATCTCTAATTCCCTTGGGCCCACGGTCATCTTCCAACAATGGCATCGGTGAAAAGGAGCCATTTTTCAAGCAACACCAATTTTCCGAATTCTTCATGGCTTTTCATAGCTCAGCTCTACTATCTTCTCATTTCCTTTTTCATGATGAGGACTGGGACTACCCCTGTGTACTTGTTTTTTTTCTTATTTGCATAGCAACTCAGAACAAAAGCAACTCTGAAATATTTTATGAGAAGACATGTCTCTTTCTTGTAGAAGAAGGTGCATGACTACAGTAAGCCAACACCTAAATATTTGAGTGCCTTGTCTCCACATGCCTTCCTTAAAGAGACATAACCTTAGGTGTTATTTATGTGAATGCACATTCATGACTATAAAATTCTTGGCAGTTCCATATTGTCGTACTTGCAAAGTTTGTAGGTGATTGCAATCTCCTGGCTGAGCAATAACCTTCCAGTGGATCAAGCTCTGTCATCACAACAGAGGGGGGTACTCAGCACAGGCTGTTAATCTCTACATAAGCACGTAGGGCTTTATGCTTTTTCTAAGACTAGGCAGGTATTTCCCTTGCACCAAAAAGGATGGCACTTAACCACTGAAGTTCCACTGCGCTGTTATCTAGTAGGCAACATAATTCTCATTCTAATCCATGCTATCCAACATAACATTTCATCTAATCCATAACATTCAGAAATCCTATCCAACAAAATGAATTTGTACTTTAAGCAGCACAGCTCCAGTTACTTGCAGCTTACTGCTTTTCCATACACTGCACATTTGACCCTTCTAAACTTCCTAACATTCAATAATACATTATGCAGAATGGAATTCCATCATTCACAGGTGTAAAACAATACATAAATATTTTAAAATCTATAGCTCAGAAAGTAATTTTTAACTGCAGGAAACCTGAAGATTCTTTCACAAATTACTGGTGGAAATAAAAGTGGACCTAAACAGAGAGGGTGCTTGTACGTTTCTAAAGAATAACAAGAAAGATTAGTTAGGACAGAGGCAGCAGAAATGACTACTTTAAAAAGCCCTTTTTTCACTAGTTCCTGTAAGTCATTTGTTTTCCTGAAAACTGCAGTTCTAGAACTTCTAAAAAAGTAAGACCTCTTTTCATTAAAGGGAAAATACAACCACCCTGTTTTTCTAAAATCTGTTTCAATATTTCATTTGTCAAAATCAGAAAGGGCACATTTGGAAAGAATGGAATGCTGGCAGTGACAGCACTACGGTTATAGGGTTTTGAATCATCAGCTAAGTTTCCCTCTTACTCCTATTCCCCTCCCCCTTTCCTTTTTCTCTTTATAAAGCAGTAACTGGTGCAATTCTTGTTATAAAACTTAGTATCTTGAGTACTTTACTGTTTTCCTGTTATTTAGCTTGAATAATGAGGGAAGAGTTGAGAAGAGAAATAAACCATTTAGTAATATTTAAGCCCTACTCTTGAAGATGGATGTATGCTGACTTTATCACATGAGCACTTCCAATAATTGTAAAGGAAGTAATCATGGGAATATAATTAGACATATGAATAAACAGATGGAAAACTGAGGTCCTGCTCAGCTTCTAAATATAGGAATTTATTCACTTTCTTATTTAAAACAAACACGTTCAAAATGAAATCTGCCGAGCTCTCAAACAAGGCCTGTGGATATCTGATAATGCCTGGCTTCTGGACAAGATAGTCCAAAATGTTCTTTTCAGAGAAATAGTTTGACATGCTGAATGATGTAATCATAATCTCAACTCTTGCCCAGGGTTCATCATATCTTTTGAATGGTACACAGAAAATACTCAGTGGCATCTCCCTTCCCTCTCCCTGCTCTTTCCCAGAACACAAGAATCTGGTGGGAAACTATGCAAAGCAGGTGCTCAGTGTCACCACATGTGGACACCTCAGCCAGCACAGCACTACCACTCTGTTGTCACCTTACGTGGTTCTTGCAAAACTGACACTCTGCAACTGTGGGATGCAGCCTCTGGCCGGGGTAATGAGCAGAAAACCAGAAATCAGACTTTAAAGCATTTTCAGTTGAGTTGAGACTCTGGTTTATGCCACCATCTTTCTTTTGTCCATCCACCCACATGTATTTATTTATCCTTATTTCCTTAATATTCATCGTTACTCTCTAGACAGGAGTGAGGCTCAGAATGACCTCCTCTGAACACAGCAGAGCGCTGGCCCTTTGATATTTGAACTACACAGGCTCCTTTTCAGAGAAGAGTGCAGGAACCATATATGCTTATCATAAAGGATGAAAGGGGCCCTGTTTTTCCACTGTCCAGTTGCAAGTGCAAATACTTACGCCTCCAAAAATGCAGTATAAAGTTATATCATAACTACTGTCATTCCAAATAGGCATTACAATGAAACCCTTTCAAACGTTCAGTTGCAGTGAATTATTCCATTGAGGTGATTTTTGAAGTGACATTGTCTTTCTCTAGCATGCTCTAAGACCTTATCTTGAAAGCCACTCCCTGTGATCAGCCTGCACATGAGAAACTTCTGTGGTTTGTTTTGTGTTCATTTCTATTTTTGCCTTCTTAGGCTCTAACTGTCCAAATTCAAGTCTCCCAGGAGTATTTTACACATTATTTCTGAAACAAGATGCTTAACATGATATGAAGTTTTCCCTCACAGGTTAGGATGTCAAAAACTGACCTTTAGACTGAAACTTTGCATTTCCTTGAGTTAGCTTTCAAATGAAAGCATTATTTCTGCCCTAGAATCCATCTTCAAATCTATGAAAGGTCAAAGTGTTAAGCCAATGCTTAGAACAAACCAGAACAGCTCCTTAAAAAATACAAATGTACCGAAGTAATCAAAAAGGTAATTCAAATGGATTTAGCCTATAGGACTTATGTCTATATATGATCACCAGTACTGAGCAACAACAACAATAAAAATTAGTCTAGTGTTAAAGCATGATAAAATTATAGTCATACCAGGTCAATTCAGTGTGATACTCACATACTTCAATGACAAACTATGGCAAACATTTACCTACACAACTATGTCTTTGCTGCTCACTGCAGGGTTGTGTTGGAATAGCTAGGCTGGATGAAGAGTAGTGAATCTGTCTGTGCAGCACTCCCACTTGCCCAAATGCTATATAATGCTGTCCCCCTCAGCAGGTGTAATGAGACAGAGACTACAAGGGAACTAAAAAAGTTGTACCCAATGCCCAGCCCAGCACCTCTGATGCAAATGCACCATAATGTGCATTCAGTCCTGTGACATTCCAAGTAGGAGATATAGCGGGTAGAAGCTTCTGGATCACCTGCTTGGTGACATTGGTGGCACCATAAAAGCCACCCTCCTCTGCTATAGAATTCTTCCAGCAAAAGAGACTGCAACATACCGAGAAAGATTTTTCCTCCCCCAAATAATATGCCCTATCATGAATGACAGAAACACAGCTTACTGCAAAGAGGAACAAACCCCACTTTGTTTTCTGGCAAGCAGCAGTAGACTCTTCTATTGTATTTGACATATCAGAGCTTTGCTTATGGCCGTATTAAAATGTACAAACAGTTCTGCACCCACAGATCTGTTCTTTCAGGGACAATATGTTTTCTTTTTCATCTTGTTCTCCTTTCCTCCCCACTGGTCTGATAACTCACCTTTTTAGATTATAGTTGCAGGTACTTCTCACAATCTTTATGTATAGCCTAATATTGCTTTCATCTTCTGTTTAACCTCGGACAAATTTACACAAAAAGATGAAACCAAAGACTCAGTTCAGGGTGATACACATAGCTATGCTTTTGCAATATTTCTGTCCTGTGAGGTTAGCTTTTAAGCACTTCTGAAAGCTTTGAACTTCATCTGCAGAGAAGAAACAAATGAACTGCCATGATGCACCTCATTTCTAAGCCACATCATATAATCCATGAAAAGAGTTAATAGAAAGATTTGTTTCAGTATTGTTGTGAGCTCACTCCCACCTGTTTATAGATAGAGCAACAGGTTTTGAATGAAAATGTGTGAAGAATGCACAGTACTCTTGTAAAGGAGACTTTCACTAATTTAATTTAAAAAGAAACTAAGTAAATGAAATGTAAGAAAACCAAACCTGAAGAAAATTTCACCAGAGCACAATTTGAAAAGAAGAGCTCTACTGTGAAAAGAAATCCAATATAGTACAAATTTCAAGCCACTTCTCCTGTAACTTTCTGTTTGAATGAGAAATTACTATGCTATAGTATAGTTTGAGAACATACCTATTCTGTGCTAGAAAAGTAAACTGAAATTATTTGGTGGACTTTGTCACAGCCCTCACATTTCAACAATACGTACCAGGAGATGCCCACGATCCCAGATGCAAAACCCTTTTCATGGTTTTCAATAAAACACTTCAGAAGTTTTTCCCCTTCATCCTTATTTCCTGAAATTCCTGAAGTTGAAATGGGATGATTTCTACTCTGTCCTGCACAATGGTATGGAGTGCACAAAACATTTGGCTGAAAGCATATAGCAAAAACAATTTGTGGCAAAGAATTGGCCATTCCTAAGACAGTACACAGAGACTTGGTTACTGAACGGCTCAAGTAGCAGTATGAAAAGGCTTTTAAAAATTGTCCATAGGACATATGAAATAAGTCTGGAATATCACTTTAATCTTATTCTGCATTTTAATCCCAGAAATATCAGACTGGAAGGCCCAGATTGCCTGGTCACAACATAGGGATTTTTCAGGTAATTTTAAATGTTCGCTGGGTCAACATTTTGTTTAAATTATATGTGGTTTTTGCCCTTCAGAAGCTAATTTTAAAGCACTGGAGCTAATTTCCATTCTGTTTATTTTTAGACTCTTAATATTTAAAATACTGAAAGTCACAAATGGAGATTAAACGAAACACACTAACAGCCCACCAATGCATGAACAACCGGCATAGACGACCTCAGACCTTCTCTGCATAAGTATGCTTGAAAAAGGAACACTCTCCTGGCTTGGCTAAGAAAACTCATGAAATAAATTAAGCAGGACAAATGAAAAATAAAGTTAATACACTCATTGGCACTCAGAGGAGAAGGGAGAGAGGAGATGACATGCAGCCATTTCTCCTATTTGCGTTTCTTAGTCAGCATCCACGTGCAGGCATCACCCTCTAACCACAGGCAGTGGTGAGGTTCTCACACTGTCATTTTCTTGAAGCAAACTGAGAAGAGAAAATCTTTTCATCCCTCCCATTTAGAGCCTTGACCATGTCCCATATCGCATAAGAAACTCTTCCTTGCAGCTTCATCTGCCCACACAAACACCCCTTTCCAAAGGGGATCACCAACTCTTGCTTTTCGTCTCTTTTACTACTGCAGTTACTGGGGGTTTCACCTCTTGCACTAGTGTAATTGAAGATTTCCTCCTTGTCTGTTCCTCTCCAGGTGACCAGACAGGCTCAGGACACTCCTGCAGACACAACCTGCTGCCAAATGAGCTGCATCCAGAAGAGCAGGGACTGACTCCACATTGCTACAGGTACGGAAGTCCCCTGGATAACTGTGTTCCTCAGGCAGCACGAAATTTCACTCAGTGCTCACCCCACCATTGGCACATACCAACAGTATGTTGCTGGCCTTCTCTACCCTGTACCTCTGGGTCAGGGTGCCCAATGTGTGTCTTCCCTCCCAAATGAGAGCAATGTGCCTGAAAAAATGCCTGATGCTCTCCTCCGGTGTCAGCACAAGACTTTGGGGCTGTCAGCACCAGTGCTGTTCACCAAGTACTGGAAGACAGGAGGAAAGCAGTGGGACAGAAACTGGTTTGAACACTGATTTCATGGTCTGCAAATTTAGGGGTGGGAGCAGGGGATAAGGGGAAAGGAGAGCAGTACAGACAAGACTGAGTAGCCTTGGTGCCTGAAAGCCAAGTAAGAGTTGCTCTTTCTGAATTCCCACTCCTCATTGCCTGGTGTCCTGCTTGTGGCTAAGAAGTGACAACAGTCTCTGCTGAGCAGAGAAACTGTTCCTCTAACTTCCCACAGCTACACCAGCTGGGGAGGGGAAACCTGCAGGAACTGGATGCTCCAGCCAGGACCTCACAGTTGCTGCACTGACAGCTGGTAGAAGCACGCAGGCAATCCCTACCGACCCCGGGCTGCACTGTCGAATGTGCTGCACAGCACCAGCCAGCTATTAATAAATATAGGAGTGAAACCAAATGCCTCTGCTTTGACTTCTTTAAAAGGCCAAACTCACCCTTCAAATTGGTCTATTTCTGGCCATCCATCCAACCCCTGATTCCAGCACAGGAGCTCCCCAATCCAGGCATGCAATTCCTGCTGATTTAGCAAGGTCCATGTTACAACCACAGCAAGGTGTGGAATTAGGCAGTATGAGGATTTAACAAAGTGAATTTTCTTGCTACTCAAGTCATTCTGTAACATATGAAGGAAATTGCACTTGCACAGCAGTACCTTACCCACTAACCCCTTAGGTTTTTGCATCTCTGTCTGTCCTCCAGTCCTACTTGATAAATACAACTTCTTATTTGATGTTCTGACCTTCCTTTTCTGCATTAGAGAAGTCCCTGACCTATTGACTTACAAAGCACACAACAAAATACCTCCTCCCTAATTTTGCATGGACCATCTCTGAGGTCAGGAAAGGTTTCCATAGATACAGCACTCTGGCTGCGAGAACATGCACATAACCGAAATCATCATGATACATATGCACTAAACATGCATCTAAGGCAAGGGTCCTTGTAAATCAACAGATAAACAACCAAACTCCTCAACATAACAAGGATTGAGAGGAAAAGACTCTATTGTTTCTAAAACAGAACAACAACATTCTAAAAACTGATATTTCCCTGTTTTCTGCAGCATAAGTAGAGTTTCAAGTCTCCTAATGAAACTTTGCAGTAAGTATTCTTTATTATTTTGCCACTTTATTAGCTATTTTGGGGACTGAATTACATGGAATATTCCACATATAATGTTCTTAGTAGCAGCTATAAATTGTATAAAACTCCACTAACTGTCCATTTCCACATGAAGGGTAACTTCGCAAATGAAACACAGTGGTATTACTGGGATGTAGAAGAATCATCATTCTGTCTGATGCAAGAGAAATTCTTAAAAAGCTTTACATGGAGAATAACCAGTCTTTATAACTGCTCCTCTTTAAAGGTTTGGAGTTGGTTTGTTTCCTTTCAAGTGCCGAAAAACTCTAGAGGGGAAGCAGTTGTTTCCTGCATACCAAAATGCTTTGTCATTTACCCAAAAAAACCGCCTGAAATAGTTGATAACATTTGGTTTCCACTCCTTTCCAAATAAATGTATAAATATGTAAAAAAAAGAGGTTGATCTGTCTTCTCCATCCTCTCATTCACCTTTGACACTGACCAATCTACTTTCAGTGGCCAGTGCTGCCCTGGACAGCAGAAGAGGACATGTCTCGACTTTCCAATTCCCATTCCAGGTGTGAAGTCTCTCCTTTGTCCCCCCACTGCATTTAGCAGGATATGTTTATGGGTGCCTCAGGAGAGCTCAATAGCCTTTTTAAGGAGTGGCTTGGGCCAGAAGGACAAAAATGACACTGGCAGGAAACTGGTGGTGCAGGAACTGTGTCACAGGATCTCCAATGTGATGTCAAGGGATGATGCAACAAGGACATTCAAGAAATTGTTCAGTGAAGTGGCTCAGTTGATCTTTTCTCAGAAATCGTCCATCTCCCAGAGTAGTGCATTACTAGTGCATGACTGGGTTCTGTAGAGATCCAGAACATGATGAAAAATGTCAGTAAAAATTTTCCTTAACTCCCAAAAGTACGTTCTACACAGCCAGTCCTCACAGAGGTGGGAGAAGCTGCCTCTCCCCATGGCAGCCCCACACTTTCCCACATCCTTTTTGTCCTCACTACTGGCTTTCACTGTTGATAGGCATGAAGCACACCTTTGCTACCACCATGGGACAAAGCAGATATAGCTCTTGGAGCTTCAGGGAAACCCCTGAGGAAAATGCAGCAGAAATGGAAAAGACAGGTACTTACTGATGTCATGATACAACATGAAGCCCTCAAACACTTTTGATACCACATGAAGTATTCTGGGTTTTATTCCTCTGCTCTTTCTCTATAGTTTCATTGTATGCAATGCTTAGCCAGCTGCATCCAGCCCTCACGCTAAATAAAATAAGAGCCACAGCATCTGACCAGCAGGCAGCTGCTTGGCCATGCAAGCGTGCAAAGTTCTTGGCAGATTTTGGATTCTAGCTTGCAGCTTTATGAGAACAGAAAAGAATTGTAATAATTCTATAAAGTGAGATTTTCCAACAGCTACCAGGAACTGCTGGCTGGCATCTTGGGACAAGGACAAAGACAGCAGCGCTTCTTGCAGTGGCCACAGACAGCAGCATTACAGAGCCTCGGGTGACTTCAGCACACTAATGCTGATAATGAGCTTGTGGCAGTGCAGATGATCACACATGGATGAGCATTCAATTACTCACCCAGTGGTTACCACGCAGCGAAAGCAGAGACTACAGCCACACGGGCCCCCACAACTTTCATTTCACAAAGTGCCATTCAATCTCCATCAAAGAATGACAGCTTTATGCCAAGGGCCGGGACTGAGCAGGGGATGGCCCATCTTGTTTTGCAGAGCCCATGGAAAACCAGCTCAGACCCTCACCCACTGATACAGGGGCACCACCGCCTGCCCCAGGCAGGGCCTGAAGTGGTGACTTAAACATAAAAATAGTCCTACTTCATTCCCTGCCCCAAATATTCTCCCAGCTTTACAGAGCAGATGCAGTTACTGTAGCTCAGCAGCCTCAGAAATAAAGAAATCTCCCCTGAAGTACTGAAATATGTATTTTTGATTTCTTTATTTAAGACCTAGTTTGAAGGATTGACATTTTTATCACACAGATGTGAAACAGCAAGTGCAGTTGATGTGGGAAGCTTTTTGTAATGGAACAAAATTATTTCTAGTACTCTTGCCACAAGCTGTATTTAAAAGCTGTATTTGAAGCTGTATTTAAAACTCAATTCAATGAGACTCGTGTTTAAACATAAAGATACAATCACTAACAGCTCTGCTTCCATGTAAAGATGGATACTCAGAAGAAATGGTATTTTCAAGGACCTCTATGTGCCTAAATAAGCAGATGTGTTCTTTGGGACTGAAGCAATGAAAGAGTTTAATGATCACTGACAACAAGGTAACCTTAAAATCAAAGTTAGATGCCTGAACAATCAGGCACCTTGTAAAATGTACTTTTTATCTGTCTGCAAATGTAAGTACCTGTATATAATGAAGATATACCATCACTGCAGTGTTTCTATACTATACCTGTTAACTCTATTCTTAAATAAATTCTTACTGCAACAAAATCCTGAATCTGAAAATTGTGCCCTCACCAAAATGATGATTAATACTAGAAGTTCAAGTACTACTAATAAATCAGATTATTATTTTAAAAAGAGAGCACTGAAAGAATCTTTTCACTGCTTTAAGTGCAGATTATTTCATTTACTAGGATGCAGTTTTCAAAAAGCAAAACCATATTACAAAAACCCCAAACAAAACCACAACAAATCAAACAAAACAAATAAACAAACACAAAAAACCAGTCCACAGATACCTCTCCTAGGTCAATTCTTTTAGAGTTGGTGCAAGCCATCCTTTAAAATTCTCTAAGCTTTGCCATAAAAGTATTTGGAGACCCACAGAAGTGTGACACTCCCCATTCACTGAACTTCTGGCCACTTCTGCTCCTAAACTGTGCAGGAAAAAGAGAGTGGAAACTGTTCCATTTGGTAACTGTAGGTAGGCTACCCTTGTCCTGTAGAAGTTGAACCCAGGCACAACCCTGAACTGTGATATTTGGAACCAAATTATGTCATTCAGGGCTGTAGCTATTTTGTGACACTCAAAAATGCACATGCTTATACAAACCCCGGTCTAACTATTTCAGCACAGTATTTTAAAGGGGCAAAATGGCAGATTACCAAAAAAATTAGCATTTCCAGCTTCTCGTCTCAGTCACTTCTGCAACCAAACCAATTTAAGATGAAAGCTTTCAAGGTATCAAGTTTTTTCATAAAGAGTTTGCTGCCAGATCTGCCCAGCTCAGTCTCGGGAGTTACGGGGGAACAAGTGTGGATGGAGACTTCCTTACACTTAGTAGGGAATCATCTACATGGGAAGATTTTCTAGCGATACTCACACAATACAGTGACACAGAAACCTGCTTTACTCTCCTGTCACTTAACCCTCTTTCCAGATGATGGAAGCTAAATTGGTCCTTCTGAAGCTGAGACATAAGTGCTCACATGCATGCTCATGTTAGGACAAGAGCAAAGCCTGGACCCTATTGTAGAAAGGACGTGGACTGGCTGGCCTGGATGCTGCCATACAGAACCTGCCCATAAGTTTTTACATTTTTAAACTTTAAAATAAAGGGAGAAATGAGAACTGCAACATCAGTTGAGTAATGTAGACCATAAAGACAGAACATAACATTTCTAGAAAGCAACTACGCTGCACTCCAGTTCTCTAACTGAACCTGGGCACTCTTTTTGAAGACAGAAAGGTGCCTGTCCCCTAGCTTGAAGCAGGATCTCATTTTTTTAATGGTGGAAACAGTGTCATGGCTACTACCACCGCTGGAAAAGAAAAAAAAAAAAAAAAGAAAAGAAAAAGAAGACGACAAAAATAATCTTCAGCCATACAGTTAAAATCTAAGCTCCCAAATTCTGCTGAGCTTCTGACCGGACCGTCTCCATATCTGCAATGTCATATAGAAAACAAAAACAAATGTAAAAGGGACAGAGAAGTCATGCATGACAATCCAAACTACCATCAGCAGTTTCCCCACCCCCACCCCAATTCAGCACGAAAAGGAAGAAAAGAATTAGGCATTTGCATAAATACATTTTGTATTTGCTGATGAATTTTTCACAGCTTTGCAGATAGTTTTAAGTAGTAATGTTGTTAAAATGGTTGCCGAACAAATTTGCGACTAAACAGATAAAAACACCTAGGAAGGACCCAGCAGCAGCCACTTCGGGAATGGATTCCTTGGAACTGAGCATTCATAATCCAGTGCCTACTGTGCATTCACTCCCTTCAATGGCTATGGTAATTAGGTTGTCTCATGTTATTGTGACCTACAATCTATCTATGGGGACACTCCAGGGGAGCTCTGGGTCCTAAATCTACTAATTTCACATTTAGAAAGACTGAGGCATTACAACAATGCTGAATTGATATGCAGAACATTCAGATAATTTTAAACACTTGAATCATTGTCCTCAGATGTAAAAAGATCAGGGCTTCCTTCAAGTACACATTGTGCAAATTCACTGGGTGTGTCACATCATACTGAAAAGATGTTTGCTGAAATGCAACTGGGCCATGGAAGTGGTAGTTGATTAAGTGGAAAATAAGAAGCCTTGGGCACAATGACCTTTATAAAACATGCACAAAATTTAAACTGAGATTTACAGCAAACTTTTATGGTCAGTTTTTTCTATGCTGATAGAAAATAACGTAGTAAACCAGAGTAATTGCTTAGTTTCTTGCATAAGCTACAACCATCTTAGGAAACTTTGCTCAGTCATTTAGCTTCTGGCTTTAGCAATATAATATCACTTGATCCAATCCTAACAAACAGATCAGAAAAAGCTACAGTCTAGTAATACCATCATGTTGAATAGTTCCTCAGTGCCTTAATGTTTGCAGTTCTGGATGACTTAAATACTGTGGTCTCACTCTGCTCATACATCATAGACGAAAGAGTAATCATACAGAAACTTTGTAAAGAAGTTTCCAGTTTAGGCCGGAGCATCAACCCAAACCAGACAACCTACAGTCTAATTCTTTGTGAGAGTTTTGGGATCTCCTTACCATCTCCTTTACTCAAATCTAACCCAACTGTCATTTCTTAGAGACAGCTCATGACACGCAAATATTCCCTACAAATTCCTGGACATTGACAGATGAGTTCTGAGTGCCTTTCAGCAGCTGCTCTTTTAGGACATTGCTAAACCCACCTTCCCAGCCCTCCACCAGCAGCCTAAGCGAGCTGGGGATGAGAGAAAGGAGGCAGAAGTATGCATTGCCCTTTGGCCCTACCGCAGAATGGAAAGAAAGAGGCAGGCAGACACCTTAGAGTGAGAAATACCAAACTGCCTCACAAGACTTGCCAGGTCTTTCAGAGCCCCTATTAATGCAATAAATTCAGTTTTGGGAGGGTCAAAAGAATTCAAATCACGGCCACAGTGAATGCTTAAAATTACACCCTATGAGTTAGATTGAACACAAAGTATATACAGGTTCTCCTCTCAGAAAACTGAATGTATTTATCTTTTTAATTGAATCTATCCATATAAAATGATCCTGTTAAGTAGATTAGAAATCATATGTACTGGGCCCCCATGTGGTTTGCCTTTAATATTTGTGCATTCAATTACTGTTTTTTGAAAAGCAGGAATTATTCATTGCAATCCTAATGCTATATTTATTCAGGATTTAGGCCTATTTTAAGATTAGGCCTGACTTAATTGTACCAAACTATCAGCAATGTTGGAGTCAGACTACTGTAACTCATTATCACATATCTGCCTGACATCTGTATTCTGCAAATCTGTGAAGAAGAAAAAGAGAATACTTTCTCTTGCTACTGCTGGAATAAAATTACAGGATATCTGGGGAGTCTGAAAAGCAGTTTTATCCAAATGCTCCAGTAAAATATTTATTTTTTTGATGAAAAAGTTGAACCATGAAAACTGTTCTAATAAAAAATATGTACAGCAAAAGGAAAAAAGGACAAAATCGAAGTTATATCTCCCTACATAATTCACAGGGAAAAAATAACTGTAGTAGCAAGAAGACATTGCAAAATCCACATTATGGACTAGGAGCTCACATGAATTGCTGCACAGAACAGATGATGCCAAAGAGTCCAGAGACTCCATTACAAGGTGGTTGTTATCAAAAAAGAAGTATTCTAAAAATGTAGAGGCCTCAAATGGTTTGTTTTGATTTTGAAATAGACAATCTGTCTGAAATTCTAGCCACACACTGAAGTGGAGCTGAAGAATTTTGCCTTTGGGATTTTTCTTATACACAAAATACATGTTTATTGTGGAATAGTTCTGTAAGGTATACGTGAGTAATTTTTAACCACCGTATTTCCCAGATAAACACAACTGCTGTGTTTATAATGAAAATTAATTCAGTTACGTAGATAGTTCAGTTCATAAAACATCTGACAGAATGGAAGAGGTATTTGACAAGTCCTAACTGGCATTTTTTCCCCTAAGTTTTCAGGTGCTTTTTGGTTATGAAAGAGAAAGCAGTGAAAAGTATATGCAGAAAGAAAAATCTGCTTGGAAACATCCTTTCCCCAAAGAGCTGCATGCAGTTGCAGGGATCAGTAAGGGAAATTAGGCAGATAAAGCCTGGTTACTCCTATGATCAAACCACCGTGCTGGTGGCCAAGACTGGGCCCAGTGGGGCTTACTTTCATACAAGTCACTAAGTGCACCCTTGTTTGACACAACAGAGGGTCAAATCACACAGGTATTCATTTCCAGGTGTTTCTCATACATTGCCATTACTTAATTACTCATTCACCTCATTCAATGAGGCTCCAGGGGTCAGAGCCAATCACATTCCTCTGAACTTTTTTAGGAACCTACTCCATATTTTCCCCTTTGCACACAAGGAACACTATCACAGGTCTCTGAGAGAAAAATATCTTGCACAGAAGCAGTTGACATCTGAGCCTCTCTGGACTCTAATAGAGCACAATGAAGAAATCAGGGAGAGAAATACAAATTTGAGTGTGTTCCTATAGTTACTAAACTTTAAAAAGGATCTGGATTTTTCAGGATAATTTTGAAGGAAAAGTGCGTAGCTAACATGTCAAGACAAAGAATGGAGTTGCTGTTAATGACCTTGGCTGTCTTTTACTGCTTAGTAAGCTAATTATATTAAACAAAACCAGAGCAGAGGAAATTAGAAGGCATGTTGATGTTTCTATTCTTTCCAAATCAAAACAGTAGCCAGCATGATGTAGGAAAGCCCCTTCAGGTTACATACACCCAGAAAGCTATTGTCTATAGCATACAAGCAAGGCCAAACAAGAAGTCTAAGTATATTTGGGCTTTAATAGCCAAAGGCTATCTCTACTGTGGCTGTGCCCTCATGCATTACATATGCTCTGTAAAGCAGAAACCCACCTTTCATGTCAGACCCTAAAATAATATTACAGCTTAAAGTGCAATTGAAGCAAAGAACAGAAATTATCTTCTGGAGCCCAACACGTTTGATAATCTTGGAATGGGTAGTAAAACTCTTCTGCAATCTTTTGGAGAAGCTGTCAGGAAGTCTTTTACAAGGAGGTATTTTCTGCATTTGTATCACAAAGCTACTGGTTAGTAGTCATGGTTTCCAATAAAAAGCTATTTGCATGTTACTATTCCCCAAAACATGACTTCTGGAGCTCTCTAAGAATTACATAAACTCTTCTGAAATAGTCCTGGGCTCACAAGCGTGCCTAGCAGCTGACACAGCTACTGCTGCACACCCACCCCACCACGGGGCATTCAGGGCTCCTGAAAAGCTGCATAGTGTAACACGTATGGACAGCACAGGCCAGCCCAGCCATACTTGTTTCTCACTCTTGTTGTCTGAGCATGAAACCACTCTTTTAACAGGAAAAAACCTCATGATACTCTTTTGCTAAAGTCTGATGTAAAAGATGGAAAATAATCTAGACAAGCCATTAAATTTAAATTAGAAAATACTTAAATTAGAAAAGCATAACCCTTTTGAGCTAGAGGAAAAACAAGTGGCCATTTCATCACCAGCATAAGTCCAGCCTACTAATCCCATTTTTTTGCTCTACCTCCAGAAAACATACACCCTTATGGCTTGAGTATCCTGGAGACCAAGTCTACAGTATGCACTGAGCTGACCAGAGATACTTATGCATTCAAGGCTATGCCTGCCTGCCACAGCTAATACAATATCATGACCAATAATTTAATTACACAAAGACCAGGAAATTGAGAGAGTGACAGCTCCCATTCTCATGCATAGCGCTTACCTCAGGCATAAAGTCAGCATCAAGGACTATGTGTGCACAAGGAGATTTGTTGCTGCAAACCTGTGTATCTGAACATGGCACTAACACAGCAGGACTCTGTGCAGAACTCACAAAATGTCAGGTATGTAAAACAACAGAAACATCTCAATTTCTTGACACAAGTGGAAAAGCAGAGGACAGCATTTCAGCTGCTGTAAGTTGCCTTCAGAAGCAGCAGGCCAGCTGGAACACCATCCACACTTCCCTCGGGTTTGCCACACCATGAGACTCCCTCCTGCCTCTCCTCTGTTCTGCTGGACCACCTGACTCGTCCATGCACTCAAGTGAACTCAGTGCAGCCTGGTGAGCAAGCTGTGCAGAATTTTTAATTTACAAAACCCACGTCCAAGTTTGCCAAAACCAGTGACCTACATTTAAGAGTAATTAAAATATCTCAAACGAAAAAAAAAGACAAAAAAAAAGAGGGAGGTTGATTCTTTCAGGTGTTTTGCTTCGTGGTGCTAGTGAAACAGCACCTCATCAAGCAGCTACTCCCCAAAATCATCTTCACTGAAACACTGCTGCCGTAACAGCTTAGTGAAATGCTGCTCTTCTCCCTCCCCCCAGTCCCACAATCCTTTCTCAGCTCATGAAGGCTCTATTTGCAATGCTACACAGAAGCATTAGTTGTTTCAACTTTTGTTTTCCTATTTCCAAACAGCTTCAATCATGTCTGTTTTGACTGACCTCAGCAACATTTTACTCAAGACTCTACCCATTTCCTTCCCCCACAAAAAAGTAACCAAGAAATTTGTCTCGATATCAGTACAAAATCAAATCAGAATGTGAAAATACACATCAGTTTTAGCTAATGCTTCTGCAGTCCTGCATCTCTGAACTGGACAAGCATTTTCTGCACTTTAACCTCTACACAAAGCAACACTGGAAAACATGCATTAAGTGAGCTCTGAAACAACAGGTTTTAACACCATTACCTGTCTCCTAGATTTACCACTGCTGCATTCTGTGATCTCAGACAAACCATTCAGCTTGCACTTCAGCCTTCTTAACTGTAAACCAGGTATAATGCATGCTGAAGCATCTTAGAATGCTTTAAAAGTTTTGAAATTGAATGAGACACTGAAAAGGTTGGCTCTCTGTACCAACTATTATTTTCATAGACTACAGACTGCACTGCTAAGGGAAAAACCATCCTGAATGCATAATCATGTTTAGAACACTGGCTTGTGTATATATGCTAGAGCAGTTTCAAAGAAAATGTCATATTTTTAAACTACATGTGTCACTAGTGTATTTAATAGAAAGTCATCACAAGACTTTTTGTGCCATGAACCTTTGTAATAAAAGCATTTGGTTTTGTACTAGTCTATAATGGCTCTGCAAGAGCTGTCAGGATTTATCATATCAAAAATCCACGCACTAAAAAAAAGGGGAGTGGTTACTCAAAGGGAGTTTGGTACTTTAGAGACATTAGAATCTATTTTGTTAACAACACATATTTGCACACCTGAGGTTTCTGGCTCAGTGTGATCATACTGCAGTATTGCACATTCTGTCCAAGAGGCTTTTGTTGTTGCACTTCAAGGGCAGATCCACAAACAGCAGCAAGTGTTCAGTAGCAGCCAGACAAGAGATGCTCAGATGCCAGGAGCCCTGTCAAAGCCCAAAGCCACTGTGACATCCAGCACTGTAAGGATTTACTCACAGCACATCAGTGTCTAGTTGAATATTTCATGTAAACCTGATTCAGTGGCAAGTTGAGAGTGTGAAATCACGTAGTGTCCCAGGCTCGGAATAACTGTTAACTGACAACAGGGTTTTGCACTGTGAAGTTGTCAGAGATACCAGCAAAAGACATCTGGGAAGTGTTCACTGACCCGTGCAGTTCCCAGGGGTGAGGCCACATACAAAGGTGTTTGCATCCAAGGAACCAGCACAGCTTAGTAACTCTTCTCTGTGAACATTTATCAGAGCAAGACCTTTCTCCATGACTTTCCAGTATCTGGTTTTAAATCTCCACAGCCCTAGTTGATAAAAGAATAAAGATATATCCTTTATTGTACTTTATATGATTTCCCTTAAATGCCAAGAAATATAGATTGCTAAATTATTGTCTTGAGTAAGACTTAACCATTCATTACTGAAAAACTTGTGTGACTTTAAGTCAGCTTCTGTTTTACAAAAGTCTTTCAGTAGGAATTTATACTGCAAATAGAAGAAAATCTCAATAGAAAACAACCACCCAACAGTTACAGAGAAGAGCAAGATTTCTGCCCTCTGAAACTGTACAAGAATTACTAGATACAACATCATTATATGAGTTGTATTAGAACTGTGGTCTATACAGAACTGTGATCCTACTAATTGCATCAATAGCAAAGACTGTCAACACACTGTTTCAAATATTTCAAGACAAATTAAGGTATCACACTCAACTTGCCATTGCCACCTATACATTTGCCATGGAGTTAGAGACAGAGAAACAAGGAGCTTTACAAGAAAAGTTATTCAGCTAAAGGTTAAGTGAAGAACTCATAAGTAAAGGCCATGTCCTGAAATAGCTGAAGCATAAAAAGCAAAAGACCAAGCAAGTCTGGTTTTAAGTACAGTTCAAAAGACTTGAGATCCGTCTAAAGCAGCAAAAGATGGATGGATTTCTGGGGGAGCAGAGGAACAGAAATCACACTTTCTATAGGAAGTGTTTCAAACTGAGGGCATTGTACATTTTTCTAACCTGTCTTACTCCACAGGACTCCGTGGTATCCAACCCACAGAAAATCTATCCTGTTACGATATTGGGTTTTTATCCTGCTGTATATGCTGACAAAGAAGATGCATTGCTGCAATAAACAAAAGATGCCAGTTCTTTTGTTCAGATGCAGATCTTCCATGACACGCATGCCAGATCACAGATTAAGGAGAGAGAGAGAGAAAGAGATAGTCAAGCACTGGTCCTTCATTGGGGATGTTTTCAAACAAGAGGCAACATATTAATCCTCCTGAAAGTCCTGCAAGATTTTTACCATTGATTTCAAGGAAACAAGATCTTGGTTTCTTAGAACTAATAGTATCTTCTGTGTTCAATTTAAAAAAAAAATATGTATATGTAGATATATATATCTGTGCTGATTTAAAGGTAAACTGGAGGGAGAAGTGAACCCAGCAATTTATTAAAATGATTACAGTAAATACAATGATACAGAGAAAAATTGGTTTTAACCCACAAAAAACAGATGTATAACCCAGCACCCTGGGGCACAAACAGAATGGTGTTGGTTGGCCCCTGTGCTGAGCACCACGTGGTGCCCCTGAGTGCAAAGTAAAAGGAAAGGAAAACGTGTTGGTGAGGATGATGGTCACAGTCTGGTCGAGAGTGGCACTTGCAGTGCTGTTGAGGTTCTGATCCTCCCCTGGATCTGACAAGTGTTACTAGAAGTCCCAAAACTCAAAGACTATACATGCTCAGGTTCAAGTGGGAATGCCCAGTACCTCCCCCCAGGGCGAGGAGTTTCAATGGTGATGAAATGGGTGATGAGCTAGATCTGAGAGAATGTATTTTGCCCAGAGGTATAAATTTTGATGAAAATAATATCTACTACTCTCCTACATTAAAATATTTCAACTATCCAGCTTTCAGAGCCAACTTTCATTTTTTTGTATGTTAACAAGCTTCTCCTTTCTACTTAGTGATGTGATTTCCTTTCTTGCAGTTATCAATGGGTTGTCCCAGGGTTAACTGCCAACCTATTTAGCAGTCTATTGAAATGAAGGAGCTCCTTACAGAATACAAATGAAATCCATAGCTGGTAAACATACGCCAATCAGATGAAGCCAAATCTGGGCATACTGCATACATGGATACTTCGGCAGCACTGCTGCCATGTATTTATGGGGTTTTTCCACAACATTTTTGTTGGGTTTGTTTTAAAGCTAACAGCCTTTTTGGTACAGCACCTACTTCCCTAAAACACTGAGGCCAGTAAACACCTTGCAAGGTGGCTTGAAGAAGGGTGAAATAGGCAAGAAAGACACCACAGATAGTCTACCATCTATCTTACTAGTCTAAAACCGTGGGAGGGTTTGTATCCACATCTGAGCTTTGTGACAGTTTGCAGTTATTGGAGTTCTCAGATAACAATGGCAACAACAGCAAAAACAGTCCTCCAAAGTTTAGACTGAGTTAAGAACACTTTTTTCAAGGTTGTACTGCTTTCCCCATGCCCCTGCCAGTCCTTGAAGGACAAAAAAAAAAAAAAAGAAAAGAAAAAAAAGAAAGAGGTGTGGGGGTGTGTGAGAAAGTTTCAAAAGAACTTCAGTTCAAGCTTCAGTTCAAAGCTTTGGGTCGCTGCTTATCACGCTCTCAACTGTTCTTTGATTTTAATCCTTAAATATTTAAAAATAAGGCCACTTAGCCACTTGTCTCTACTGAAAAGATCTGAGTAACTTCTTCCACAGTTTGTGAGACAGACTGTGCTGTAAGCAAAGTGCTGCACATCCTGCTGTTTATCTCAAGGTTATACTGAGCGTCACCATCAAACAAGTTATTTGGCCCACGTTTAGTTGAATATTATTTCCCAGTGTGGTACTGAAAGTTTACTAAGAGCATTAATGGAGCAAAGCAAAAAAGTCTTAACAGGAGCACTGTATTGTCCTAGTCCACCAGTTGATGAAATCTGACTTTTCCCCTACATTATCAATTAATGACACTACATTTTCAATAAAATTGATAAAACAGCTGCACTTCCCTAGAGAATCAGATTCAGGACGTTCATTTCTGGGTTTTGTTTGCCTCTGCCCACCCATGCCTTTATTCCCACAAGTGGAGGGAAGAGTAGATGGGAATAGTGAAAAAATACATTGCTATCTTCCCGCCTGGCTTGGTTTCCAGCGTCAGGGATGAAAAACTGCCAGCTTTCTGATGTTCATGTGAACATTAAAATAGCCCTCTAACTCTAAATGAAATTTCAAGAGACAAAACACATACAAAATGCAACTTCAGAGAAAGAAATTGAAAATTTGTATCCAAAGCAAGTCCTGGCAAAAAGCAGCTGGTGAAGAGATTTAGGGGTATATGCGTGTTGAAGCTTGATAATGAGCTGTGCTGGAAGATGACTCAGCTGAGCAGTGAGTCATTTTAGCTGGAAAAGAGAAAGCTGCAGTATAGATAAAGTTCTTTATCAGAAGAGGTTGGCTGGTGGGTGTTTTTGTCCTTGATTGAAAACCCTGGCAATCTGCTGATCATGAGTTTGTAAACACTCTCAAAATACTTCAGCAAACAGTAATAGATTTTGAAAGCAGTTTTCACCTAATAAGACAGGAAAAAAACCCAACAAACAAAACAAAAAACAAACAAAAAAAAAACCACAAAACAAACCACAAAACCAGGGACTTGACCACATTCCAAGAAAGAAAGGTGAATTACACAGAAGAAAGCAAAGTGTTCAGGAAGGTCATTAAAATCCTTCTTAATACCTTTTATTTTCTATGGGTTTATTTTAACCTCATTTTTAAAGTGTGTTTTTGAAGCCAATAACATATAATATATGGTGTAAATAACAGAACTCTCTCCAGCTCGTACCAGACAGCACTGCGATGCAGTTTCAGTGTTGGGTGATTTTGTTCTGTCGAATTATTCACAATGTGCCTGCTAATATGCTTAATGGTACACACTGAATGTGCACAGTCCTGCCTCCCTGGGCTCAGCTGGCAGACCATCATCTTCCCAAACTACTTTTCCCACTGTCATTATACCAAGCAAATGCCTCTGTGCACTTCAGTGAGAAGTCAGAAAAGTGAACTCAGAATATCATGCCTTCAACAGCTGTTTAAATTCATTTATTTCCTTACCTGCATAGCTAACCTGCAGCATGCAGGAGTCGTGGATGTGCATAGAGGCATGATACAAAAGGAGTGATACAGGCTTGAGCCCCAGTGAAGCTCTTTGTACATGACTATTTCAATATTTGCCAGTCAGTTGAAATAGATCATCTGTTAGTTAGTAAATCCACTGACATCCAGGGCCAGTCAAGATTTTTGGTGTGAATTTCAGGTAAGTGATAGTCAACCAGACAGTGTTGCCATGAAGTATCTCAGCTATCCAAATAAGCATGCTGGGCACACGGCTGTCACATGAAGTTTAGTCTGTTAGTCTCACAGGCTACTTTAAAGGAAATTCAAACAAGAAAATAGGTAAGGTCCACAGGCTTGTTTCATGACTCAAACTGCAACTACAGAAAAAATCCAAGAAGCCAAGTCATAGGAGCAGACTGACCTTAGCTCTGAGAAAGCTCAAGAGTGATGAGGATACCAAAATAGAGAATTGCATGAGTAGTCCTGTCTATCATGGTTTCTTGTAATAACCAGAGATAAAAGACTTCGCAAATGTTTCAAGCTCCATGCTATGTGTCCCCAGAGGGCTGCATGGTAAGGCACAGCTTCTGAGAGATGAAGGGCACAAGGAGACATAAAGCCTCGGAGGAAGGTGTTGGGCAATCTTGTGACATGCAGCCAGACCACAAAGATCCACTCCCTCAAGCAGTGATGAAATGGAATTGAATTCCGAAAGCTCCTTTAAAAGGCCACTCCTCAAACATAGGAAAACAAGCAGGAGCAGCCTTGGGAAGTCTAGTAGTGTAGGACAAACCCAGCAATGCACTGGTCTGACACACATCTCTCAAGAGGTGCTTTATGAGGGCTGTGACAAAAAAAAAAATAACTCTTAAAATGTACAGGCTTTTTATGCTAACCTTGTGATTTGAAATCCTGAGTCACGCACTCCAAATGCCAGGAATTCACAATGTTTCGTGTATAGGCAACTACACAGATGCAAGCACACAAGTCTTGTGGGACTTCTACACTTTCCAGATATGAATGGTATAAACATCTAAATAATTACAAAGGACCTGAGCTACACTCTAATTTTCATAAGCATGTTAAAAAAAAAAAAAGCAACTAAATACAATTTGCTTAATGTTACTTACCACCATATAATTTCATTTATGCAACACTGATTCATCAATGGGTTCTTAATTTTTTATGAAGATCAAAGGAAAAAAGAGACTCCAGTTTTATTACCAAAAGAAATATGCTTCTCACTGAAAAGATCTCTCATTAAGCACCATTCTACAGAATCAGTGATTTTAATCTTTTTGTTTTCATTGCTATGTGCATGCAAGGAACAGAATTTAAGAGATTACTCCTTGTTTACCATAAGTAACATACAACATATTTGAAAACCGAAGTGTGTCCTTTTTCCTTCCTTGGACATACATATACAAAACTCTGAGGGGGAGAAACATGTACCCTATTGTTACCTATAGAAAGAACTGTGAAAAAGGATTAATTGTTAACGAGGATAAAACTGAAAAGGCAACACCTGCTCAAAAAGGGTCTCTTCATTTCAGAAATATATGATGGCAGTAAGTTAAGACAGACAATGGCTAGTCATGGGATGTATGAAAAACTGACTGATTATACATTGCTCCAAACCACTGGTTTTCATTACTGACATGAACCAAGGCTAGTCAACAACTTAGCAAGTCTTGAAAAACAATAAAAACACCACTAAAAGAAAGTGGCAGTTAGAGTTAGCAGAGAATGTGTCCAGGAATACCAGATGCCTTTATAAAAATAAAGTATGTTTTCCTAAGCAATGTCTGAAAAGTTTTTACAGCCAAATGGAGCTTGATCTTTATTTAAAAGCTGAGCAACAGAGGTCCTTATTATTTAATTAAACACTCATTCTAGCCAACATTTATTTAAAAACCTGAATGAAGTGATTTTGCTGCAAGGCAAGTAGGTAAAATGGAAAGGGTTTATTCATATAAATCTAGGAGTCATGAGTGAATTCATGATTTTAGCATAAAAAGAATCTGCTGCTAGACAAGGAGTTACTGTGAAACACTAGTCTAGACTAGATGGTTTAACAAAATGGCCTTTTGATTTGAAAACCATTTCTGCACTACACTTACGGAAGGATATTTTGCTCTTGTTTTGATTTGTGGTCACCAGTCCTCATGTCCATGAGTGCGGTGTCCCTCCATCAGACATAGCACATCTACCAACAATTCTTAGACAATGGCTGAAAAAAAATATGATTTTATTTGGCAAGGAAGCCATGAACTTTTCAATTATTCCTTTTATTGTTATACTATCACTCTCTCTATTAAAAATACTGCAACTTCCCACTTTCCAAGCAGTCATGTGGTCTTCATACAAACACAGAAAATGTTTTGTGGATAATGTGACAGAGTAGATGCCTTTGAAGCCAACAAACCTGTTTCCTTAAGTGCAAACACCATTACTTTTAATGTCCAAGCAAAGCCTCGACCTAAGTGCCTGATCTTCCTGAAATCCCTCATGCTGCAGCTGAACACATCACCTTTACCTGTGACCACCAGCCATCTGGCTGGTGCGTGAGGAGGAAACCAGCCAAGCTAAGCTTGTGGAGGACAGGTAGGGGCCTCAAGACATGTCTGCAAATCACTCCTCGGGTATTTGCCAGGCAGCAAAGTCCCCTCATCCACCAGGTCTCCTAACCTCTGCTGTCCCCACAGAGCCCCCCTCACAGAGGGAAGACATACCAGTCTTTTGGGTGTTCTCAGCCTATGGGATAGTAGGGTCTGCACAACTGCAGACATGAGAAATTCGCACAACTTCATTTGGATACAAAATGAAAAATGAAGAGAAACTCCATGGATCATCCAAAACAATACCAGATAGAAACCGGTATGCATTTTGGAGTATCTAAAGAGAGTAATTTCATTAAGCGTGCAAGATCTAATAAGCACAAGAAGGAAATATCCAGGCATTGCCATAACAGGAAACACACCGAAGCCCTGCCTGAACTGGAGCTGGCTGGGAAGTGAGCTATTGTAAGGAACCCAATGTTTCAGACACTTTGATATGGCTGACTACCTTGAGCAAGCATGGCATACTGGCCAAAAATAAAAAACAAACCAAAGAGACTGGTACTGAACTTGAGCTGGTCCTATCTACTGTCAAATGAAATAGATTCGTTCTTCATAATTTTCCAAGTGGCACTGGCATTCTTCATCTGCACTGAATAAGCTCTGTTCCAGAAAAGCACTTTCCAAAATGTTTCCATTCCTGCTAATGTAGTTTCGGTTCCCTGATCCCAGCCATCCTGGAAATTTGTGTGTCACAGCACACAGCTCCATCCGGCTTTGAGATGAAACCTTTGGGCAACCTGCCCACACCAATTTGGAACTGACTTACTTCCCTTCAATGGCATGACATGGCTGAGAGGCTAAAAAAACTCCCAACTGCAGCAAATCTGAGGCTTCCCCTGAAGGAAAGGTAGTGAAATATGTTTTCAAGAAAAAGCACAGGTAGCATAGCACAGCAGATACTTGCTAAACCTCCTCTGTAATCTACCTTGTAATACCCTGTCTCACAGCCCCTTTTTCATATTGTGACCCTGTGTCTTCATGCTAGAGAAATACATTCATATTTTGTGTACAATCTAAGTAAAAAAATTTAAACATTAATGACCAAAAACATCTAAGCAAATAAAACCATGAAACTACCAATATTTCCCACTATTAGTCCATGTGGATGTGGGAATTTCTAAGCAGAAACAAAGCAGCAAAAAAATGAAAACGTGCTGCCTGAGAGCTGCTGTTGCTCACTGGTAGTAGCAGCAAGGACATCTTTTACCATTTAGAGATCATGCCGGTTCCATTATTTGTATCTGAAAACTTACTGTGCAAACTATTGGGCACGCAGGGAAATCCAGAGGTAGATACTTATTTCTTTCATGTTCCCTGTGTGAGATAGCAAGGCTCTGTGTATCAAAGCTGCATACAGAAGGCTCATTATGTCAGTGACAACTATAATATTAAACTGAATAGAATGATAATATAATTCAAGAAATCTAATTGCTACTGTGCAGGAAATTCATTTTCTAACAATACACAGCAAAAGCTGTCTCAATCACTAAAAAAAATCCACCCCTTATAATTTTCTTTCATTTTCAATTTTATAAAAATGGCCTTAACTCCTCCGATAGACATTAGCACTTAACTAGTCAATCAATCACCAGAATCAATCACCACACCTGCTGTCTCCATTGTTATTCCTTAAAGAAAAGCGTAAGTACAGGAAAACATGTACTGACTAGAATCTACCAGAGGCAAATTAAAAAAAGAAAACAAAGCCAAAAAAAGTGTTCCAATGACTAAAATGAAATACCTTTGGAAAACTGTAAATGAAAATTATTCCATCAGAGGAGAAAGAAAAGGTGCAAAATTTACAAATATAATATGTTAATTCAGTGACAAATAAAAATAATTTGAACATAATGTTTATCTGAAAATAAAAACCTAGATCTTAATAACTCTTTATGCTCATTATCATCAAAATACCTTGCCAAGGAAATCAGTACCATTATTCTTACTTACAGATGGCAAAACTGCAAAGACCTCAGCAACATCAGAAATCTGTAAACTAGTAGAAAAAAGTAATTCATATTTCTCATCTTCAGTGCAGACCTTTGATTTCAGACTTGACCATTGGAAGAATAAAGAACAGATCAAAGACCAAGTTCTAAATATTCTATAATGGCATCAAACACTGAATATAGACATATATTCCCAAGTTTAATATCTTACTATTCTCACCTCCTAACAGAGAAAAATCATCTAAGACAAGGAAGGGATATATAGGAGTATTAAATACATCTTCTACCAGTGCGCAAGTTAGTGCCCTTTCCAGATACCAATCACAAAGGAGAAGAATCACGGCAATCATTAATCAACTGTGCTCCTCACTTCATCTGTAGGTTTAGTACTTCCTTATAGATATATCACCATGGACCAGATTCAGCCAAGAAATGTGATAATTAACACACAAATCCCTGAAAATGCATGGTAGGTTTCTATTTATTTATGGTAATAAGGCAGAAATTTTCTATGCAGGTGCACCAGCAGTTCTCACAGTGCCTCTAACAGTAGTCAGGAGCCAACATCCCACAGCAGCATATCTCCAAATTACTTAAACAGAACTTGAAACACAAGTGGAGATGACCTCCTGTCCAGGTGGAATAAAATCTAGCACAGAAAAGAAGGCTGCATCTCATCTTGGCTTTGTGGGATATGCCTGTCAGACAATACCCAAACAATCCTTGTTTTAGAGCTCACTGTGTGACATAGCTGCATAATTAGTGTTTCAATCTGCAATATTTTACTAACAGGATCTATCTGGCTCTGTGAGACAGAGCTGCAAGGGCCTGGGGCTTGGTGTGCCTGCAGCAGCACCCAGGGAGTGTCCCACACTGCAGTGAGGTGGACATTGCAGGCTCCCATAGGGACTGTCCTGCAGGTCCCCACAATCTCCCCAGGGCAGCGATTGCTGCAGCCATTATCCAATGTCACGTGCAACTGAGAGCAGTATTTGGTATTTCGACCTCAGTGGGCTGCACAGAACCTGATTTTTATTCTACAGTCACAGCAGAAGACTGTGTAGAGAAACAGCACACACAGCACTTTTAAAGTCAATGGCACCTTAGTTTAGGAATCAACACAGATATAAACCAGACTCTTTTAAAAAACCTCTTAACCCTGCTTTTTCTTTGTTTGTGTGACCACACACAAAACAACCTTTTCAAAGTGTACCATGTGTTTTTTCCACATCCTCACAATGAGGAGGATATTTCGCACTAAAAATCCTAAATTCTGTATGGCAATATCATGAATGCTTTACTGCAAGGCGTAGTCAATGGGATGGCACAAGGAATGAACAATTCCATCACATGAAAAAAGCAGTATTTAAATACCCCAAAAAACTATTCCACCAGCATCAGTTTTCTAAGAGCAGTATATATTGTGAATAGGTTCATCTCAGCATTTTAATAAAATGCAGTAATTTGAGATAAATTTAACACTTCAGAATATCTAAATCTTCATTACATTTGCCTCTTTGGGATTTACAATAGGCCAAAAAAGGTACAGCGGTCTGGTGACATGATACGTTATGCAGTAAATCTTTTTTTAACCATTCTTGCTAACTTTACTGAACTACTTTTTATTTGCCATAAACAACACTCCAGGTGCTATCTGCAAATGGGTGATGTGAAGGTGTTTAACACGATTCCTTAGAAATGACACATTAAATAGGTGGATCCAACACCAGGCTCCATTTCCCCACAACTCTTCCATCTCTAAGTGGTAGTGTGTTAGACTGAAGGGCTGCGCATACCATTAAAAAAAAAAAAGGAACAGGTTATGGTAATGTGTCAGTTCCGCTGGAGGATGCACAAAGGTAGTTGGATTTAGACACATTTTCTTTTCATTCCAGCAAAGGCTCTTATTCAAAAAACAAAACCATGTCTCACTTCCTGATCCTGCTGCTGGGCAGGGTATCCTGCTAAAGGGTGGAGCACTAAATTGTTCAAGAAAAACTCTGGCTGGCAGCCAGTGGAAATTTCATGTGTTACGGATCACACTTCTACTGTGATTCATCAGCTTCAGCAGCCACTAGTGATGGGTATATGTGGCTTATGCCCCAGGATATATTTTCTACTACAGTAAAATTCGCCTCCAGAATATTTTATTTTCTAATGTGTTTAGCCTAGGCTTGAACGCAATAGGAGGTTCTAACAGCAGCCTGCAACTACTTCAAGGGCAGCTGTGAAGATGGAGTTAGCCTCTTCCCTTAGTAGCAAATGTTGTAGCATGGGAAAACAAATTGCAACTGGAAATTGAGGCTTGGGAGATTCAGGCTGGATATTTGGGGGAAAATACGTCCAGCAAGAGGTCATCCTAGAGAACTTGGAATAGGTTAAATTGTTATCCTTGGAGGTCTTCAGAATGCAGCTAGACAAAACTCCAGCTGGCCCAGCAATTGTTCTGCCTTGAGAGTGATACTGGGCTAAATGTTCTTTCTAGCCAATATCCCTATGATTCCGTAATTTTATGTACCCTCAGTCAGTGTTTCTGATTAATCTGAGTCTCCAGCCTGAGAGACTGTCTTGAACTGTGTCCAGAATCCAGACATGCAAGTGCTACAAGTCACTACAATGTGCATCACAACATACTATACACGTAAAATAAATATATTTTAATGCATACATATGTATATCTATATACATATAGGAAAACAATAAATATAAAACCAGGGCATCAGGTGGTAATTTGCAAAGTTTCCAAAACTTTGAACCAGATTAATCAAAATAAATGAGGTGCTGAAATAAAGATGACAGGCAACACTTTGTTCACCTGAAATAATGGAAAAAGACATGAGCTTCTACAAGCACCAGCTTGAATCTGTGAAACTAATTTCCGTCAACCAACCTTGGAGTCAACCTTGTCACCTTTTACTCCAGATTACAAGTTAGATTCTTCTCAGCTTCCCTAGCACATATATGTATTTAAAGAGTAAAAATCAGGCTGAAGCCTTCCCTTACACATTTTTCACAGTGATGAGAAAGCACAAGAACAGAAAGAAAGTGTGCCACTGGTACACAGAAGAAGGTACTGTGATATTCTAAGAATGAACACAATACTAGCATAGGTTTAGCTTAGATTTAACACTGGTTCTTATTTCCTTTTTTATTTAAAATCTAAATTATCTCCTCTTTTATCATGCATTTACTTATTTTCCAAGGCTGGATGAGGAGATGGGGTAGGAACACCAGGTACTGTACATCTTGTTTTGTATTTATGTACATATGCAACTTCATATTCTTTTAAGCCCAGTAATCTTATAACTATGTGCCATTGAATGTGCTTTCTACTGCTGAATGGACTCTCTTCAAATTCATGAAGACAGACAGGCGCTATACTGTTCTGAAGTCAACAGGAGCTGCCAATGGATTTAATTTGAAGTCGGATTAGGACTTCTGTGAAAAGCTTACATAGAGAAAACCATGTACTGTAAAAATGTAATCCTTTAGGAAAAAAAAAGTCATTTATAAAATCCGTCCTGTGAAGAAAAAAAAAATGCACACTATAGACTTAGGTAATCATTTAACAAGCTCAACAGCTGAAAGTAAATAATTCTTGGGCAAAGTTTCTAGGATGAAAGGTTTGACCTGCGCTTGAATCTAAAAGCAGCAAGCTGATTGACCTTATAATACTGTGGTTTTATTTCAGGAGCTGCCTTCCCTCACTCCCCCCACCCCAAGCTTTCTTCTGAATTGCATGAATATTTCATGACTAACTGCATACCACAGCAGACAAAGAGCTAATAGATTAGTAATTTGACCTGCTATTTATTTGAGGTGCCCCAAACATGTAAGGAGAGAGACTCCGATTTCTCTTTAGAACAATCATGAAACAGAATATGGTTGATTCTAGAAACTTTATTTTAGCTGAGGTAATTGCAGTGGGTGGAAGAGGCAAAGGGTATGATAAGAATTCACATCTGGGAATGAAAGGAAATCAAGTGAGCAATACAGTCAGACATGATAGAACACTCTATCTTAATCACTCCAGTAAACACTGAACTTTGCTGCATTACCTGGAAATTTTGTTTATTCTGCTTCTGCTAAATTTTTGCAAAGGATTAAAAAAAAAACCAAAACAAACAAAAAACCCACACCACAAACACTGAAAGAATGAGTGATGTCATATTTATACCACAGAAGTGTAAGAGAGCTCTTCAGCTGCCAATTTTCTTTTCCAGATTACAAATGCTAGTTAAGATTGATGGAGAAATCTCTTAAATGACATTAAAAAGTTGCCTGTAAAGCAATTCTTGGAAATCATGTCTAAAGATCAAATTACGATTGAGGGATCTTGCTAGTGAAAAGCATGAAGCTTTTAGACAAAGCAAAGTGTTTTGGATAACTAACTGAGCATAAAGTGGAAACTTCATTCATCCTTTTCTTTCCTGCCCTCAGAACAAGAATGACTAAAGGAGACAAGTGAAGTAGTAGATCGGCATGAAAAGAAAACATTTGACTATGAAGCCATTTTTGTGCATTCAAAATGTACACAAATTCATACAAGTACTCTGAAGCAGAAGAGAGCATTTAAGTGGGTCAAAAATTATTTAAAAAAAACCAAACCAAACCAAACCAAACAAACCAAAACGAACACCCAACCAAAACCAGTGTACTGCCCCATGGTGTAGCCGACATCCAAGTATAAAAATTCCCTCACAAGTTCAGATAACTAAAAATTGCCAGAGAGAGTGGCTAGAAAATACTGCACTGCAACATTTAGAGACACACTTATGCACCACCACAGATGCAGGGTTGATCAGGCAATTTCTAGCTTCAGGTGCCTATTTTCTGCTCAAAGTGACAGGCTTTGAGGTTATGATAGCTGCACTTCAGCCTGTTAGTCTTCTTGACTGCTCCGTGCTCTGATTGTTAGGTTGTAGCATTTCATTTGAGACAGGGACTTCAGGCATCCACATTCGAAATGTGTGCAACTGTGGAACAAGGGAGCATAAAGACTGAAGTTCTGAAACTCATGAATCTAGACCACACCTACCTTCATGATATTTATACAGTTTATTTTCTGGACATTACTGGGAGGGGTGAACACCAGTATTGTTTGTCACCTCAAATAATCCTTCTACAACACCAGGGATCAGTCCCTGATCTCAAAGCTATCCACAGATGGGGGATTCCTTCTCCCCCATCACTTCTGTCCATACTGGGCTTCTTTTGCAAAGTGGTATTTGCATATTTGCTAAATAAATCTTTGGTAACCTGTGCAATAAAAGCTTTTTCATTATCATCCAAAGCTATGGAAGTAACCTCTGAAGTTTCTTTAATCTTAAAGTGGAAGTGTAGCTTCCCAGATACAGCTATTGAGGAGCTGAACAGGTTAAGAGCGGGAATGAAACCTACTGTGAAATTAAACCGCATTACTAGACTTGGCTCTCAAGCACCTCTATTAGCCCATGCAAGAAAGTAGCTGAGGGAAGAACTGGGAAGTAGTCATGGTAAGGAACAACTCTGACACAGTTTGGCTGGTATTTAAATTGTAGCTAAACAAGCAAGAAAAGGCAGGCATAGTGCAAATCAAACCACTTCAGTCACTATAGGAGAACACTGAGGTCAAGCAGTGCAAAAGGAAGCACGCAGTCATGAAACTTTCTGCAAATGTGTGTGGGAAAGAAATGGTAAAAGTCAGAGAGAGGAGGTGTCCAAGTAGGAATTGTGCTAACTCTACCTGGGAATTAAAAAAATTATTTTCTCTCTGTTGTCTTACTTGTTTTCCGAATGTGGTCAAGTCATTTCACTTCTCCTTCTCTTCTCGTTTTGTTATGTAAAACTGGTATTATACCATCTCAAGTGCATTTTAAAGGCAAAGCAGAGTGAAAGCTGAAAAGAAGGAAGCCAAGGAAAGAAAGAAGTCAGACTGACCCACTCAGCAGTTTTGTAAGATGGGGAAAGG
The DNA here is from genome assembly GCA_013396755.1 of Sclerurus mexicanus. NCBI lineage: Eukaryota > Metazoa > Chordata > Aves > Passeriformes > Furnariidae > Sclerurus > Sclerurus mexicanus. The sequence continues at coordinate 3,579,880 of VWZF01006833.1, read as the reverse complement.
TAAAGCTACTTATTCCTGTGCAAGACTGGTGCGATCCTGTGGCTGGCTGGAGCACAAGCAGCCAGCTCACAGGCACTAACATGCTGGATGCCTCACCAAACCCATCTGAAAAGACAATGCTCCTATGATTCATTAACATCTCCAAACACCATATAAAATAGCTAGGCAGAGTAATAATAAAAAAAAAAATTAAGGAAAACTCCCATTCTCAAACTGTCACAAAACCAATCTTCTACATCTTAAATGGGAAGAGGGGTGATTTTTCTCCCTTTGGGCATTAGAATCTTTAGTCAATATAAGATTTCTCCTGCAGTAAACTATCTCCCTGGACAGGGCAAAATGACAGCATTGTGAATCATATTTAGAAAATCAAGATGTCTGCCTCAAAACCAGAGTACCCACCCTTTTCCATGGCTAGTGCCAACATCATGATACCTCAGCAGCCCTTGGTGCTCAGCGTGCTGTGGGTGACTGCCATAAATCAAGCAGCAGTTCAGCTTTCCCCAGTGTCATTTCACCTTTGACCATCAATCCCTTCCTTCTTGCAAAAACTACTGACTTCCACAGTTTCTGTAAGGAAATGTCTGAGTAAACAGCAAGTTCCTTCTTAGCTTTTTAGCCCCGAAGTTTCTCTTTAGCCTCTCTCTCAAGCTGTAACATTTGGCACTTCATCCCTCAAGAGTTTTTACCAATGTCTCTTCTATACTTGCTGAATGGTCTATGGTCTTGACTACATGAACACATCATTAAGCCAGACTCATTTTAGTTGTTAAAAAAATATCAAAACCTATGACATCCAAACTCTCAGTGCTTCTCAAAAAAAAAAAAAAAAAAAAAAGCAAAAACACAACAGATCAGCTATTCAAATTTAGAGTGCATTGCTTCACTAAGGAATTCTCACTGAAATCCAGGACAGCAATGGGTTTGTGCTACAGCAAGTCACAAGAAAGTTTCTACATGTTCTCAACACAGGAACAGATTTAAACTGCAACTTGAATATCTACTGACAAGATAATTGTTTCATTATATACAAGAACCCACATCAGATTATAGCAGCAGTAGCCATTATAGTAACACCATGATAAATAGTAATTAATCCAAACACTTCCACAGCCTCCTTCAACTGTCAGGCTCAAAGCATTCTACAGGAGGAAAACTGAGGTGCTGCAGTGTAACACCATTTGTTCAACAGGGAGCAGTTGCAGGTCTCAGACATTTCACTGCTACTCCTTAACTTTCTTATTTTCTCTAATGGGTCATTACACATCCTACAAATAATTTGGAAGTTTGATGGTGTTTTTGGCTTTAGTAGCTTCAAAGGCTTCAAAAGATCTGTCATGTACCAAAGAGGCATTCAATATCTCAGACCTGAGGACTAGCTGATGAGAGGACTTTATAGCGGTGTGTAATAAGTCAGCCATGTACTAAAGAACAAGGTCTACTCTTTGGTTCTCAGCTATTAAGCAGTAAATAAAAATGAATGTATAATGGCAAAAGACCTACCTTGGGCATGCCTTCTGATTCCTGCTCCAAAGAGCCTGGAAAACTGCTAAAAGCAGCTCAGGTGAAGAGTGAGAGGAGTACTGCAGCAAAGTGACCCAGCCATGTTCTTGCCTTTGATCACTCTCACTTCTATTGTTCTGCAAATATGATTGCATCAACTTGCCTTTTATCTTCTTCTATTTAATCTGCACTAATGTGTCTGCAACATAGCTGAAGCAAAGTCATGGTCTACATGTGGATACTAGATCACCTTGAAATACCGCATTAGCATTGATTTCCAAAAGCAGATCTTAATAACCAAGGCAGGCAGCAACAGACACAGAAACATTTTCCCAGCAACTAACAAATTTTGCAGCTGAGTTTCAGTGCAGAGATCTACTAGAAGGATAAAGGCCCCCTAGTCTCCTTCCTTTATCCTATCTCCTACTCAATTCCAACCACTGGTATTACTCATGTTATTAACAGAGTATTACATTTACTTTCTGGTAAGAGAGAGCAGTCTATAGCAGCACAGCTGAGGAAAAGGAAGAGATGAACAGTGCAGGGGGCAGGAAGAAATGATAAAACATTTCCTGCAGTTGCAATACACAACCAGCAACTTTTCTTTCCGAGCACCTCTACTTCAGGCAGCACCCTTCATTTCCAAGATGTGACTCACATGGGAAAGGGATGCGGTGATGAGGACATACACCAGTGCAAATAAATAAGTCCATGAAATTTGTATCCATCTCAAGGGATGCAGGGCTGAGTTTGACTCAGACATGCAAAGAAAGTTTTAGATTGTTGAGATTTTATTTTGGGGTTGTGGAGCACTGTCACAATAACCTCAGACTGGGCCCACCCAGCATTGCTCCAGCACTCAAGAACTCTGCAGATAGTTTTTGTATTCTGGCAAAGGCAACACCATGCAATAGGCTGAGCTGGGAAGAAGACAAAGTTATCTTTAGAATCAGCTGAATTGTGAAATGTCATGAACCCCACTGTTCCTTAAATCTCAACTTCTCAGTACATATGCATAACAAAACGTGCAAGCCTGTATCTACACATAGTTACAAAAAATCTCAAATAAAATGTATCACTACACATACTTCTCTCCCTGCAAGAGAACAGTGAAAAAGCAGACGTGAACTGTACCACTTAATTTACCACTGCAGGGTGATCAAACACAGCAGTGATGAACACATAGTAAAAGCCTATACAATCGAAGAGACAACTTCAGCAAGTTGGCACATTTTATAGTCCTCAGAACAGCATTCTTTTACACAAATAGCAATGCTCAAGTTTTTCAACAGCTGCTGTCCACTTTGATAGTATTGGGAGACATAGCATTTTCCTAAGAGTCAAAATTCCTATTTTCCCCATTCATTCCCACTCAGAAGAGTAGTCTGAAAATACCAGTCTTTCAAGTAGCTCAATCATAAAATGGTTTGGATTGGAAGGGGACTCAAAGATCATCTAGTTCCAACTCCCCTTGCCCTATCCCTTGGACTGGGACACTCTCCATAAGACCAGATTGCTCTAAGCCCCATTCAACCCAGCCTTGAACACTTCCTGGGATGGGACAGCCACAACTTCTCTGGGCAACCTGTTCCAGTATCTCACCACCCTCACAGCAAAGAATTTATTCCTTCTAATCTAAACATACTCTCAGTTTAAAGCCATTGCCCTTGTTCTGTCACTAGATGCCCTTCTAAAAAGTCCATCTCTGGCTTTCTTGTAGGCCCTCTTAAGGTACTGGAAGGTGCTCTAAGGTCTCCCCAGAGCTGAACAACTTCAGCTCTCTCAGCCTGTCTTCATAGGAGAGGTGCTCCAGCCCTCTCATCATCTTTGGAGCCTTCCTCTGGACTTGCTCCGGCAGGTTCATGTCCATCTTATGTTGGGGCCTACAGAGTTACATGCAGTACTCCAGGTGAGGTCTCACAAGAGCAGAGTGGGAGAATCACCTCCCTTGACCTGCTGCTCAGGCAGCCCTGGACACAGTTGGCTTTTGGGGCTGCAGGTGCACATTGCTGGATCATGATGAGCTTCTTGTCTGCCAACACCCCCAAGCCCTCTGCTCTCAATCCATTTTCAGCCCAGCCTGTGTTTGTGCTTGGGATTGCTCTGATCCAGGTGCAGGACCTTGCACTTGACCTTGTTGAACTTCCTAAGGTTCACAGGGTCCCACCTCTCAACCCTATCAAGGTCCCTCTGGATGACATTGTCTCCCTCCTGTGTGTCAACCACACTAACATGCCTTGGTGTCATCAGCAAACTTGCTGAGGGTGCCCTCAATTCCACTGTCCATGGCCCCAATAGAGAAGTTAGACCCCAATTTTCTCAATACCAAACCCTAAGGAAGACCACTCATTTACTGACTCCATTTGGACAAGAAGCCATTGATCACAATTCTTTGAAATGCAATCATCCAGACAATTTCTTATCCACCAAGTGGTCCATCCATCAAATCCATGCTTCTGCAGTTTAGAGACAAGGATGTCATGCTGGACAGTATCAAATGCTTCACACAAGTTCAGATAGATGACATCAGTCCCTCCGCTCTCATCCAACAGTACTGTCACTCCACCATAGGCAGCCACCAAATTTGTCAGGCACAATTTGCCCTTAGTGAGGTCATGTTGTCTGTCACCAATCACCCCTTTAATTTCCATGCACCTCAGCACAGTTTCCATGAGAATCTGTTCTATATCCTTACTGGGCACTGAGGAAAGACTGTCCACCCTGTAGTCCCCAAGGTTTCCCTTTTTTTCCCTTCTTAAAAATAGGGGTTATGTGTCCTATTTCCATGACATTTTTTTTAAATATGTAGAAAAAGAAAAAAAAAAAAACAAACACAAGATTGAAATTTTATTTCCTGCACATTACACTCATGATGTAGAAATGCAGCCTTATCATTCAGTAGACATGCTTAGTGTCAAGGAAAGAATTATAAAGCCATGCCTGAGCGTGTATCACAGACTTATTCCTTCTAACAAGTCACAGCATCTTTATGACACTCCTTCAGAAGGGAATCCTCAACCTCCTTTGGTAATTTCCTACCCTACATTCTAAACGTCCATTTCTCTCAAGGACAGCCTGATGCTGAGTTTGGAGTACATAATGAAATCATTATGGTTAGTGTAGTACCTATACTTGCATCAGAAATTCACTTCCTTTTAAATGCACACAATGTCAGTAAAATTCCTCTTCTGTACATGAAAGGTGTAGATGAAACACGTACTGATGCTCAAGAACAAAGCACCTCATTAGCTCTCCGAGCACAGTGCACTGCAGTTTGTCATTATCCAATGCATTCCTTGCAAGCCACTGGGTAGGGGATACGACAATCCCCGAGGCTGCATTGCAGAGAAATATTATCAACATCCAAGCACTACCAGATGCAGGGTATTGCCCAAAACTATTTGTCATTGGCATCTCCTTTAGTGTGAGAAGTGGAGGGCAAATGGAACAAACAAACAAAAAAATCCCACTGGTGAAGCATAGAAATATTACTTTTGAGTTAATTTATCAATAAAAACCACTTAGGAGACACCGCCCTGCCTCATCTAGGGCCACAACCCAATAAACAGGGTATCTTAGGGTGAGTCATGCACCAACATGTTACAATGTGAATTTCTTGGCATTAATAGGGAGTCCAACAAAACAGTAACAGCGAGAGAAAAAATAAGTTACTAATGGAGTTTATAAAACATTTAAATATTTTTTTTTCAACTGTAACTGTTCTAAAAATTTTACCTGCTCTACAAGAGGTGTTTCTGAAAAGAGAGCCATGGACTCTTTGTATATAGGTGCAAAGTGATGACGATAACCACAGCACTGATCAGGACAATCCTCCGTGCTGCAGTGGCAACAAGATTTCTTGCAGATGAGCCCAGAATAGATTCAGGAAATGGACATTCAGGGACTGGAGCTATTAACTTGACTCCTCTAGCCCTACCTGCTGCTGTGAACTGGAACAAACACCCTCGGCAGGACTCATTCTAAATGTGCCGTTTCACTCTCCAAAAATCTGAAAACCTGCCGAGCTTTTTGCTATATATATCAATTGCCTAGGAATTGTCGTATAGAGGAGTCCACCAGCACTGCAACAGGACATTAATTCCAGTGCTTTTGTCACCAGAATTCAACAGCTGGACTTCCTGAATAACCTTGAATAAAGTACATTCTCCTGTCCCTCAGCTGTCATGCAGGATAGCACATCCCCCACCTGTAAGGGTGCTGAGAGACATCAGTGCTCCAAATACTAAGATACTGACAGCCTCACATGGCCAAGCACAAATATCATGGGAGCATCACAGAATTTCTTAGTACTGTGTGCACCACACAGTACTTGTAAATTACCCTTCTTTCAAATACTGCTATTTATCAATCCAGTCTCATTTTTGTCTATTTATTCTGACACTTTCTGCTGTGCTCCAGAGGCTTCTGTGTATAATCAAGCCATAAACATGTTTTACTTTGTTTCAAATTTTGTTTAATAATTGTTTCCTGAGTAGCTTTAAACAAAAGTAATCACACACAGAGAGACATGTATACAAAAATAAACCGCTGCTAACTATTTTTTTTTTTAAAGAATGTTCAGTTACTAAATGTAAGGAAAATTGCAAAAGAAACACAAGCATTACAAGGCACTGAAACTGTGTCTCTCTGGCACAGGGGAAACCCACCTTTGACCTTAATTTCGTACCAACAGAAGAGTATTTTTCCCTCATGCAATGTATTTGTGAAATCCTCAGACACCTTAAAGTTCTGGAGGTTGAGGAAGAAGGACAAGCTAGAGTGAAAGAAGGGACCCAGAAATCCATAATGTGTTACAGGGCAAGTCAAGCAGACGCAAATAACAACCTCATCCTGCTTCCTGAGAGCCTTGCCCACATATTGAGCCTCCAAGCCAGCAAGGAAGGCCAGCCCAGCACGGCAAGTACAGGAGGCCAAGGATGAGCTGCCTTAGGGCTGGATGTTACTGGCACCACAGTCTGACAGGCAAGCTTGTCAGGAGACAGCTCATTCTCCTAAAGCTTGAACCATTCACAACACAAAAAAAAAAAAAAAAGATAGTTTCAGGACAATTTTTTCAAACGGCCGTAACAGTTCTTCCCTCTTGGTGTTTTTTGGGGCTAACAGGTCAGTCTCTCTCTTGAGCATTGTACATCTCTTGCTCATTGCTGGTTGAAGTTAATACCATTTCCATAGACCTCCGTGACCCCAAGATTTCTCCCCTTGCTCTTTCGTGACACTGGGGGCACAGGAAGAGGATTTCCTAACATTGAGCCAGAAAAATAGAAACTGAAGCCACACAGAAAATCAAACTCTGATCTCCCTTCCCTGCCCGTCTTTTGCCTTTTCATTCTTTAATTAGTAAGGACAGCCAAAATAGACTTTTTCCTTGTTTTAATTTGCTTATTTATTCGTTTCTGGCAGAAGAAATTTGTCCTTCCTGCAGGAGAACCAACTCCACTATTCTATAAATAAAATTCACTTGTGTAGCTGGAAATCCTTTCGAGAAGTTTCCCAACACAACTAATTTTAGAAATGGAAGACTAGAAAAGCCAGAAGCAAAACTTTTTTTGTCTCACAAAGCTATTGAGGAGCAAAGACATTTATTTGGATATGTTTTCAAAGGAACATTGAGAGAATGTGAAGCTACTACTTATTTTACATGAAGCACAGTAGCTGACAAGCATAGGGTTAAACCTATCAGTAATCTAGCAAAGCACAGTAAAGATAAATTTCCTGAAGGGCACAGTAAAACACTGTTAACCAAGCATTGTTCTTTCCTAAATAAATGCTCACATACAAAAATGTAGCACCTCTTGCTGTGCTATGTAAGCAGGTTTCAACACTGAAGAGCCTGGTGATTTAGAGATGCCTGGGTTAGAGAAGAGAAAGAGCACAGATGGCTCTTGTCAGCACTATAGAAGGACTTGCAGAAGACCGGAGAAGACAGGGAAGCTGCTAAGGATGAGCTGAATATGCTGGCAGCTCTTTCATACCATATCTGAATAGGACTAATGCACAAGTCCATACAAATTCTTGGAATTCACAGAAATGTTTAGTATCTTACCATTTTAACTATATAGTCCTGATTTTAAAATTTTACTTCGTATTTCATAGGAAAAAAAAAATTATTAATTTCCAATAACAACAGTGCACAATAAAAAAAGCATATATATGTCTCTCTCTTTCTGCTTTGTATGAAGGATTGATGTGTGAAATGTGACAATCCCAAATTCTGCTAAAATCCAGCACAAACTAGACAATGGCCATCGTACATTACAAAAAGTAAAAAAAAAAAAAAAAAGAAATCAGTGTCAGGCACACAAAATAGGTATTCACAGTGAAACAAAAAGAAAATTAATGTCCCTCAGTCTACGGACTGATGATAGGTTTGCCATGATTGTTTTTCCCCTCCTGGGAGATTATGTCTCTCAGGAGGTGACATCCACTTAAGGGACAATGAACCACTATTTATATAAATGTCCATCAAGGAAACTCTCTAAACAATTGCAAATATTGACCTGCATGCAGCAGATTACTTTGGCTTCACTGTCATTAGGATATATCGTAGACAGCTATTGTGGAATGGCAGATCTTTTACATTCATACTTGACACATCACAATTGAACATGGAATTTCCATCAACAGCAAAAGAAGCATTTAGTACTAGCTTTGTTTCTCTAACAGAGACATATGTCTTCCTAATAATGTAAAGACAAGGAAGACTTTTTCTAACAAATATTAATACATTTTTTGCCATAATACTAGACATTACCTATGTAAATAGTACAATCCTAGGCTAACAAAAGGTTAGCTTTCTTTCCACAAGGAATATCTACAATAGATCACGAAACACAAATCTTTGTTATACTATAACCAGTTAAATGTGGGATGACATCGACGCCTATATGATGCACAGAAGCATTTTCCTCAGTTGCAGGAGCTACTTCAGTGTGGGGGTTTTTTTGTTTGTTTTTATTAATACAGCAAATCCTTGAATTCAACTGCAAAGCAACTACAAGTCTCAAATTTAACTTAAGAAAGTGTCCCATGTCAGTCCTTGACGCAGGGCAAGTTAGCACTGAGTTAGGAGCATTGTGCTGCTGCCTCTGAGGTACAGATCATAAACTCTGCAATCTCCTCATCTTCACAGATTTCCTATTGAAACTGTAGCTTTACAGTCCCGGGACAAGCAAGCATTTGTCAGAGTCACTGCAAGACATTCATTGTCACAGGATAGGCAGGACAGCAGTATTTGGAACAGAATGCAGCAGAATAACTAATACCTAATTTTCAGAAACATCAAGTAGGTACTGTTTCTTTGATCTCTGTACAGTTTTGGACACCCTACACCTGAAAATCAGATCATGAGAGGAATTCAGAAAGCAAAAGCAGGCAATCACTGTCTTACTCCCCATTAGCCACACCCTTTTTGGGTCTAGTAGTTCTAGCACTATACTCTTATTTGGCACCATATTCGTATTCCCATCTGAGATTTAAAGAAAGAGAGAGAGAGTGTGTGTCTGTGTATACTAGTGTAAAACAGGAGGATGTAGCAGCAGGAAACTGATAATCAAAACTTTTTTCTTCTGTAATGCATTTTGATTTGTTATCAGGACTTGATTTTGAACAAGTTTCACCAATGTAAATCCTTGCTTTATTCTACTTTGCTGCACCCTTTCAAGCACTCCAGCAGGAGAGAAGGAAAGTTGTTGTGAAGCAGGATAATTACTTATACTGTCATTGTTAAGAACACTGAGCACAAAGGCAATACTAAGACAAGCTGCCTGAAGCTTTTTTGGCCGTGGGAAGTGGCGTTACCAAGGTAATCACTTTCAAACTGTCCAGCGAGACTGCTGGGAAGCTCTGTACTGAGAAGGATGTGTAAGCCAAAGCATACTTCCTGTAAAAAAGAACACAGGCATTCACTGATAATTTGTAGGACTTCCATGTTTTGTCTTATATATGTATTTCTAGCTTGTTGAAAGTTGGAAAGCTGAGCTCATTGTGAACATTTAAGATCTTCCCTATCACATCCTGAATCTTGCAGCTGATTTGAAAATCAGATGGGGTAAAGGAAAGCGACTTGTGAATCATTGAGGTGCTAACCAAATTAGATACAGAGAGGTTGAGTATGGCCTATATATACATGCTCATGGATTAAAAAGCAAGGAACCACACTTTTCCCACACTGCAGACAAATAAATTTGCAGTAGTTGTGCTTTCCTTCACTGGCCCCTTGTAGCAGCCCCTTAGGTGCCAGCACTATTGTGTTTGCTGCAGGAATGCAGCCCATCACTCAGCTGTGCCGCTCCTCCAAGTGACAAGAATTCAAGCCTGACAGCTACTGCACTTAACTGGAGATCCACACAGAGGCTGTGCCTTTATTTCTGGAGATCCACAGTGAATCATCTGGTCTTCCCCAAGATAACAGCTGTTACACTAATCTGAGGCCTCACTGCCCTAATTGCCACAAGAACAAGCCACCGCAGAGCTAACTCCTGTCCCACACTATCTAGGTGTTAGATTGTCCTGCTACAGAAAGTGGACAAAAAGTGGACACACAGATGGAAGGAGGTGACATGAAAGCAGGGGTGACAGCAACAACAAAAGAGCAGACGTAGATTTCCTGATCGGTGACAAACGAAGAGAGGCAGGGTGTTGCAGCAGTGGCCCTGTGCTTTACACAAGGTGGCATGGCACGACCCCCGCCTGCTGGGGGACAGCCATCTGAACACTGCAAGGACACCCGAGCCTAGAAACTACTCAGCTGCTCCAGCATCCTGACGGCACCTTCCCTGGAAAGAGCAGGAAGAGTTTTCAGCTCATCGTATTAATGCACCTCCTCTGCTGTGTTTTCGACTTTCACATAACTATAACACTCATCCCAAGGTATGAAAACAAACAAACGAAAAAGCCAGGGACAGAAAATGCAGTCTCATTTTAGACAATACTTAGATTTGTCCTTTTTATGCAAATCAAGCCATGCCACAAAATTATCTAGGAGCCAATTAAAAGGTTTTCAGTTCATTAATGAAAGTTGTCAGAGATCCCATTTGCACAGGGTCTATGGATACAGTTTTAAATAAATGGAGGAAGACTCTCCAACCTTTTTTCCTCTCTAATGCCCTGCATTCAAAGCTAGTAGTAACTCTCTTTGTGTACACAATTTTATCTGTATTTCTATGCTCAGGTTGCACAAGACATTGGTCAGAGTATGTATTTTCTCAAGGTTATGTATCCCAGCCTCAAGTTACAATCAACCCTTTACCTCAAAACTAGAAAGTAGCTAGTAAACAACTTGTCAGAATTTTCTCATCATAACCAAATGTGAAACAACCATGAAAGGAGGGAAGCATATTTTAGGGTTAAGAAGCCTTTGTTAGGGACGTGAAAGTTGCCACAAGCTCTCTCTTCCCAAATTTGTAAAGCTGTAAATTCAGTATCTCAAATAATCTCAGCTGCCTCTGTATCAAGGGATACTACAGAACTTCCATCAGTTGTTTAGAAGTTGACATTTAAAAAAAAAATCACTAGAATATGATTAAAAGCCACTTGACTGTCTCCTCTTCCCACCTTCAAAATTTTTTGTGGTTTTGGGGGGGTTGGGGGGGGTTTAGTAGAAATTAGTTGAATACAGTTCTTTTTCATACTTAGAGGGTCCAATCTATCAGATTTCAAGCACAGCTGAAACAAGACAGCCTGTAAAATTGTAAGCAGTCTTCATTCCTTATTGACATCTTTCTTGAAAAATGGTAACCTTTAACCTTGTAACATTATTTCTCAGGGGGCTGATTAAATGAAAAGTCTGTTTTGGTCAATGGTAATTATAGCTGCAGACCTCATGGTAACCTTTAGTTTGTATATTCTGCCTTGCACACAATGCCAATTAAATGGTTGACTGTCGTTCCTCAGGTTCATCTAAAATTACATTATCTTAGGAGATAAAATACTGTCAATGCAATTTATATTGTCTCTCCAAACTGCAGTACCCAACAAAGATTTATTTCTTCCAAGTCAAGAAAGGTTAAAAGAAAAAAAAAATCTAAAACTTAATTTGTAAAGTACCTTTAAAAGAGAGGAAACAAATTTATGACATAGGGTGGTTTGAGTTTTTTTCCTTCTCTTCATAGAGGGATTGTTCGGATTAGAATGTTGGGGTTTTTTCTTTTGTTAGTGGGGGGCTTGGTGGGTTTGATTTGTTTGTTTTTAACTTCCTGTAATTTACCCCTTCTTCTGTGTATCTCTTCTATATTTATCTCTTCCCCTGTTGCTCTTGCTAAGCTAAATCTCACTGAGGTTCAGAAAAGCACTGATCTTTCAAACACACAGGTTAAACAGTGTCTCGGGCCATACAATGTTCCTCTATCTTGTCATCAGTGTTGTTAAATATATTAACAGCATTTTAGGAAAAACTTATTTGCAAATTTGTGCCAGAGTCAAATCAAAGGACTTGCTTATGCAAAGAAGTTGCTAAAGAGTAACTCAAGGCATCACCTTACAAAGCATCCGTTTCCTGACCTGTGCCTTTCCAGGGAGGAAAGACTAGAAAATGTGTATCTGCTTTGCTCTTCCCTATTAGTTTTACATCAGTGAAGGAGTGGAGGTTGATAACACATTTCTTCCAGTTGTTTTTAACAGCATTTTTTCTAGCTGTTTCTCATATGAAGTCAAAGTGAGGACCACAGTTTTTCTAACAGCTTCACTTGACAGTGGTTTGAGTACCAGTTTGAAATTTCTCATTGAAAGTATTTGTTCTTTGCTGTTTAATGACACAATTCTTCAAAGATAAAGCAGATTTTAAATAGTTTGTGATTAATTTAATTGGGCTCTGCTCAATTATTAGAGACTTTAATACCATTACATTGCTACTCCATTCCCCACTATTCACAAAGAAATATAGTACTTCATAAAAGACAAACTTGTAAATCAAGACAGGATTCGGAGCAAAGGAAGCATCTTTGCAGAACAGTCCTTTTTCCAGGATCTCATCACAAATATAAAACATATTTGCCAGTCTCATATGGATTTTCTGTTGCTTTCAGCTAAACCTGTTTCTGCTGGCATACCATTAAAAAAAATCCTTTCCACATCCCTGTTCAGTAATGCCCTTTGCCTGGTTGTTTTTCTGTCACTTTCAAATCAGGATAATTACATAGCATGACTTCTGTAGCCTAGATCAGCTTCCATCCAGCATACCTGTATTGGTATTCTTTTATCTCCACTCATTACCATAATTTTATGTTTTAAGAATTTTAAAGCCTTTTAAGTAGCACAATGTCGCATTAGTTAATGAAATTTGTGGTGATAACCAAAACCAGTGTAAAACATAAAAAAATATTTTAAAAGCAAATACAGATAATCTAACTGAATGAGACTAACAGATATTTGACCCTACAACACTGTTAGCCAAATGTGAGCATGATAATGAACACGAAGACATCTTTTCCACTGTTGAAAAAAAGCACCACATTGTTTTGAATTTGAGGTTATGGTTTCTTCTTAATCCTCACCCTCCCCCAAACCCATCTTCAATGCTTCATCACCTTTATTTATCATTAGCACAGAACACAGCACTATCAAGTGAATCTCTGAAATTTCCTGAGGTACAGAGATGACAACACACTACATATACTGTTTCTTTTGTTCAGTTTTATGAGGGAAAGACCAGACATTCACTCACAGTGGATGTAGAGTAGTTCATCACTTAATAATGGGAGGGCATTTTCCATTCACTTTTACTCTTCTACAATCCATCAATTTTTATTGATTTCATCTCTTTGCTAAAGGAACTTGAAACCTACAATGTAAAGATTCCGCTAACAGATTCTGTGCTTTGCTACGTGCTGTTTTGGCCAATAAAATATTGGAGAACATAGGCATCTATCAGTCTTACAAAGACAGACTTTTGTTTTCCATCATATGGCATTTTTTAAACGCCAAGCTTGACTGTGAAAGATACAGTCATCTTTACAAGAGTGTTATAAGTGTCAGAGATACAGCCCTTCCACTGTAAAACTACTTAAGCCTCATCATTAACCACTATACCCTACTGGTGCCAATGTTCTGCAGAATTTGATGTCTTCTAATTTCACAATCCTTTGTAGTTTGAAATACATCATTGTATGGTACATTCATGATGACAAAGCACATCTCACCAGGTTATGTTAATCATCAGTATGTTTAGTCCTGATCACACATACATATGTGATTAAGTCATGCCTTTCAACTTCCAATATAAGACAAATTATCATTAAATCAACTGCATTTATATTTCATGTGATACTTAAACTTATATATGTTTCAGTGGAACTATCTTGAATAAATACGCAAGCCAGAGTAATATCTTGTTCATAATCACAGTGGTTTTAAAGGTATTTGAGGGAACAATTTCCCATGTATTTACACAGATATTCCCAAGGGCTTGGTACTAATCTCCTAACACTGCTGAGAAAAGCTGACTTCAAATGACCTAATTTCCCAGAAAGCAGCACCACTTATGACCATGGCAAGATCACCATGAGCCATGTGATCATTGTGAAGCCCCAGTCAAGAGCAGACTAACATGCACTGTCTCCATAGCAGGGGGCTGAGAGGGGGGCAGGAGTGCCCACAGCCTCTGCAGTGACCACCACATTCACTCCCCCTCGTCAGCACAACTCCATCAAGCACAGAACAAAGATGCTCAGATTCAACCCATGCAACAGGGATTGGAGTATGCATTATGCTGATTTAGAAACTGGCATTTCAGTACAAACACAGGAACATCACAGAGTGAAGAGGCATGTTGTACTGGAGCAGTCAATGAGCCCCTGAACCACAGTGGTAGTGACAGAGAGGTCATCGCTCTGAAAGTCCTCACAAATTCTGGTTGCCTCCCAGTCCTTCAAAGAGTTTATTGCTTTATTAGGAGATTCCCTTCCCATTCTCTTCATTAAAATTATCTTATCATCACCAATATATTTTTCTATAAAAAATGTTCACTGGTTAAAATCCATAAAGAATAAGAAAGTGCTTTGTTGCCACTAAGTGTGGCTACATGGAAAAGTTACATCAGCGTTACTAAAATGGAAACTATACTTCCCAAAAAATATGATGGCCAAAATTTTTACTTCTTCATTCAAATAAAAATATCATAGGATACATTAACAGTTAGTAAAAAGAGATCTTAATAGAAGAACCCACTAAAAACCTTTGAAGACAATACAATCTCAACCAAAAAAAGTACTAATGGCAATATTTACTGCATTTTTTTCTCCATTTCTCTACCTTCCCTTTGGCAACATCTCTATAAAGGGGTGGAAAAAACTTGGAAATATTTTATATCCTTTATATGTCTAGATAAATACAATTTTCTTTTATGAAAAGTGAAATGCATATGCATCAATTGGCTGACATCACTGCAGCTACTCCACAGTGACTACTTCTCCACATTAAAACCAGAGCAGCACCTCCAGAGGTACTTTAGAGCCTGTCCTATCATGTGGGATTACAAATCTGGAAGCTTTCTAAGCACACATTAATTGACAAGAGGTCAAACATCACATCTTGGTTACTGCTAAAACAGTATGTTGTTCCATGAGCCACTGGAAATGTGATGTCTGGTTTCCTACAGACATGTCCTAGATTTTTTAACCCACTTACTCCCAAGCACTCTATTCAGCCAGACAAGTGACATATGGGTCATGATGTTCTCACAGCTCCGTGTGTGCCGGCTGACCGGCCGGTGCAGGATGTGTGTGCTCATTGACCAGCTGGCTGATGCCCAGCTGAGGCGACCGGGAGCCAAGATGTAGCTGCCTTTTCTCAGCAGGGAGCACTAATCAGGCTCTTCTCTTTTACACAGCTGCTGGTTTTTGTTAAATTTTTAGGAACTTAGATATATTTGAGACATCTCACTCGCTTGTTAAACTTTGCAGCCAATAGGTTCAAGAGTTATGGTGGACTAAAAGGAAGAAAGAAAAACACACAGTGTCTGACAGTATGAACAAACGTGTTTCTTTGCTGTTGCAAACCTGGCTGCACATGTACCACCAGGGTTCACCACACACCTCTAGCTAATTTTAACATTTTTTGCATAATTTCTGCTTTCATTAGTCTCTCACAAATGCTACCCATTCTTACTAAATGTTGCCCTACTACTCTTCCCTGTCTTCTTCCCCTGCTTAGAAGGTATTTCTGTTCCCAGTTAAACCAGGCTTGAGAAATAAGTAGTAACTAGACAGTAGAAATACCTTGAAAATATACAGTTAATTGAGGTATAAGAATAGACTTCACATTTCAATGTTTTAAATAGAGGGGTTTATATATATAAAATGTATATGTATGTATTTTCAAGCAAGGTAGCGAGAAATACCTGTTAATCATGCCACTGTTCAATAACAAATTCTGCATCTACTTGTGTGTTTGTTATCCTGTCACGTTGACCACTCACAGGCTACAGCTCTTTAGCATTGAGTATTACCTGCACTGAGCAGCATTCACACAGGAACAACCTTGTGCCCAGCTACCAAGTGTTCTGGGGGAATAGCTCTCAGCATTTTAAGTTCTCTCAGCATGACACAGGACAGCCTCAGCACAGTCTGCCAGAATTTCTTTCTACCCCTCATCCGTCAAGGTGCAGTTTATATATACTTTTAGAAATAAACATCTGAGAGTTTAAGCCTATCACATAAGATATAGAAAACACAATCTCAGGTTCATGCCTACTACACAGTACGCGTTGCCAAAAGATAAATTGTTTCTAGTACTTCCCGCAGATGCAGTCAAGCATAAATTTCCAGGATTGTACAAATAAGGGTGATTCTCTAGAGCTAATAAGAAGCAAAACAAAGGCTGACATAGCAAAAATTATTTTGTTATTCAAATGTGTAGTGTAACTGAATGCAACTGCTAGACTGTCTCTAACAATCTGACAACTGAAATAAAACTAAAAGTGCAGTTTTATAAAAAATCCGTATGAAGACACACGTGAGATGTCACAGCAATGGCAGATTTGCATGGAGTTGTTTATAGGACTATTACGGTCAAGCCACTTTGAAAATACATCAGAATGTCCAGATGACTGGTTTTAAACTACTAGGTCCAAACTCTCTTCAGAATATGTACTACTCTTACATTCCCACTGTATAAAAGATGTGATTCTCTCCCCTCAGAGGAGAAAGAGAGTACTCCCAGCCATTACTTCTGTAACCCCTTCTGGGCTGGGGTTATGATAGTTCCATGAAAACATCAGCTCATTGCTTGGCTACCAGCAAAAATCCATTCTGTTATTAAGAACAGGACACTGAGCAAAAGAAAACAACATTATGCTGCTGAACAAATCCATAGTTTACCAGACCTTGAGTGCAGTTCTGACTAGTCCCATTATTTCATCAAGTGAAATGTTCAGAGGAGACAACAAGGAAGAACAGACGTACAGGTCAGCTGGGCAGGCTATGATTGATCAGCCCAGGAAAGTGATGACCACAGGAGCAGGTGGCAAAAAGATGGAAAGGAGTAAGAAGAGGGTGGAAAATATTCTTCATGGTCTCTTCTGATACTGTATGTAGGGTCCAACAAATGAAGCCATCAGGAGCCAGTTCAGAACCAACATGCACAATATTTCCTCACACAACTGACCTGACTGTGGCAAGCTGAATTAAGCCTATGCCATGGAGACATTTAAATAGAACTGAGGAGCTGTGGAGGAGCAAACACATGCTTGGAAGGGAGCCTGTCTCATGCTGCTTGATAGACAAAGAACATTAATCTCAGGAAATCATCCTGGGCTAAAAGTAGTTGGAGGAGGGAAAGCTACTGAGAACAAGAGAGGAAGCATAGGGAAAAGGCAGTACCTTTTCATTCAACTGTCTGCCTAGGAATCACAGATACTGTCAGCCCAGGCATGCTGAGTTTTCCCAGTAAACTTGCTACTGATGCTTTCTGACTCAGGTCCAACCCTGCTGCTTTTGCTGAGGTAGTTAGAAATAGCCATGGACAGAAAATATTGCCCTGAAATGGTTACCAAGGCCTGTTCTAGCAGTGTTCTCTGTGCCTACAAAATGTCGTGGCCACAGAGGAAAAAAACAACTACCAAACTAGTCCCAAATAAAGCCCAGGTAACTTAATAACATTTTCCAAGGACCATATCGGTCAATAAGGTGTCAGCTACAAAGGGCTACCCAACCTTCAAAGGACAGCTCACCAGTTCAGTTTTCAGAGAGTCATGATACAAACCCACACTGAGACATCATCTATAACCAATCTGGCCAGATCTGCCCCTTTTCTGCTGCTAAGTTGGAGCAACGCTGCTGTAGTCTTGGAAAACGTAAAATAATGTAAAACAGGGAAGCAGTCCTGGCAACTGTTATTTTGAAGGCACATGGGGGGAAAAAAAATTTTTACAACATTTGCAAACTTAAAGTGCTGCCCACAGTTACATCAGCAGATCTCCTGCCCCAAAAATGTCCAGCCAAAAACCACTCAGCCACATTCCCCTCTGTTCCATCCTTATCATTCACTGTGCAGAGACAGGCTGAAGAGGAGTGGATTAACAAGATGATTCTTTACAATACAACTCAAATTCATCAAAATAATTTTACTGGTTTACACAAGAAGTTTTGTACAACCCTTCCTTCACGACCTGTTACAGAAATAGAGTGCAGCTGTTTCATCTGTCCAGCTATAGATTGTTTGTTTTCTGTTACAAAATTGCACAGATGGTTTCTTTTAGGCAAAATCATAAAACTATATTCAGCTTGTCACTACTCTAAACCCAGTGCCATAGCCATTCTGTATGTATTTCGTATACAGTCCTCACACTTTTGAGGCAAAAATGTTATCAGACACAGCAGGAAGATCCAGAGAAAACATGAGCCAACAAATCCATGTCTTAAACTCATAAACTGAAATGACTTTAGCCTTGACAACCTGTAGAGATCCATTCAGGAAAGGCAGAGGGTGCCAGGTGCAGTCAGTGCTCACATGGGAGGAGTTCCAGTTTTCTGTGCCACCATCTGGGCAAGGCCCACTTCTGCTGCACTGCATTCATCACTCACTGTGTGATGACTATCACAGCAGCTGTGATGTCTGCACAACATCCAGGCCAAAAAAAAAGAAAAAAAGGCTATTATTTCAGTAAATCATTAGAATTTTATCAACTTTAAGGGATCTATATGACTTTCAAAAATGTATCAGCTGTTAAACTCAAAACTCCTGCAGCAAGTTACAATGCCTGCTGTGCAGCTAACATCTTTGGAACATAAAATAAAATTTCAGGCTGGAACATTTAATCTCCAGTGGAAACAGATTACTGCTGAGTCTTCCAATAATAATTTCAGTTGATGCAGCATGATAGTCTCCATAGGAAATAAGATCTTGGCTTTGAAATACAAGCCAGTTGTGAACATTGCCTTTTGAATGAAGGAGGTTATTTGACTCTTATCAAGACTGATAAGGAAGTTGTTTGTCTATAGGGAAACACAGTACAGTAGGATGTTGGATTTCAGACTCCACTGCAGGTAAAGTGCAAGTTTACATTGGCTGGGGAGAAAAAAAAAAGCTTTTTGTCTTATTTTTAAGTTCTCCTAAACCCCAAAAAAAGCATCTCTAATTTCCAAAGCATTTCTAACACTGTCAGTACTGCACACTAGCTATAACATAAGAACATTTCTCCTTGTCAGTACCACACTACATCCTAAGCACACTCACAGGATGTTATAGGACAACTTGTCCATTTAGTTCTGCAATTGTAGGAAGAAATGGTCCAGGTCTGTAAAATCTATTTCTGGCAACAGCCTACAGCTGCATGGTAAAAGCTGCTACATGTTAGGGAAATCAATCCTTTCGCCCCCAGTTGCTGGAACCAAACACTGCTGCATTTTATGAAGTCAGTATTTCTTTTCCTTTTTTCTCCTCAAGCAACTACCACGTAAGGTTGACAAGCCTCACATGTTAGTCTGAGTACACAGATATGGCTTGTGTTCAGAACAACTGAGAGAGGATACAGAAACAAATTGTGATTGTGCTACCATGCTGCAAATGGGCACACAGCAACAGGCACTGTGCCCAAAACGTCAAATAAGAAAAGACATTTTCAAGAGGCTGTTTCAAGAGGTCCAACTCATAACTAGCAAGGATCAGAAGAAGATTGATAACAGTTAGCAACACTATAACAACCAACAGCCCATACTGTCAGAGACCTGTAAGTGACCTGTACAGATATAAGGGTGGCACGGATGTCCTGCATGCCTGCAAGTCTATTAGTGCTGTGCTGTCTCCACCACCTGTCAATACTGGAAGTTTTCCTGAATTATGTGCAAGATTGGAAAAGAGAATTGCATGCCTTGTGGATGGTATTAACAGGATGCATACGTAAATCCTATCCATCCTGTTTCAAGTAGGGCAGTAAGTTCCCTATAAGGAAGGTGAATCATCTCACGTGGATCTCCCTCCTGCATTTCACAGTATCAGAAGTTGCTGGAGGAAAACCATAAAAGTGGCTTAAAGCAATTATTCCAGCCCCCTCCAATATTCTCCTCAGTTACGCTCTTACATCAACAGAAGTGACATGATAGACATTTTTGCTATTGAAAAACGTGGATCTGACTCTCCATGTTAATCCACTCACAGAACAAGAACTGGAAATCTGCATCCAGCTCTGGGCCCCTCAGCATAAAGGAGAACATGGACCTTCTGTGACTCTGTGATTCTGCTTGTCCAGAGAAGACCACAAAGACAATGAGAGAGCAGGAGCACCCCTCCTATGAAGACAGGCTAAGAAACTTGGGCTGTTCAGACTGGAAAGAAAAGACTCCAAGGAGAAATTATAGCAACCTTCCAGTACCTAAAGAGTCCTACAACAAAGCTGGAGAGGGACTTTGGACAAGGGCATGTAGTAACAGGACAAGGGGCAATGGCTTTAAAATTGAAAGAAAGTAGGTTTAGATTAGATATTAGGAATAAATTCTTTGCTGTGAGGGTGGTGAGACACTGGAACAGGTTGCTCAGAGAAGTTGTGGCTGTCCCATCCCAGGAAGTGTTCAAGGCCAGGCAGAATGAGGCTTTGATCCAGTGAAAAGTGACCCTGCCCATCGCAAAGGGGGTTGGAACTAGATGATCTTTAATGTCACGTAATTTTAATTTTTATTTATGGTATTTAAGATAATTAATTGTTAAGAAATCATGTCTTATGATAATCACTATCTGTTTCAAAAAGTATATCTGCAAACAGAAAATCGTGCCCAGTCCACATTTCATAAAAGGTGATCTACGTTTTTCATAAGTATCTTTTGTCATGTATTTCATTCTTATAATAATGACATTATGACAATGTCTAGAATAGAGCTGAAGGCAAACACAAATTCTCTTTGGCCAATGGTGAGAGAGAAATCATTCTCAGTCCTCCAAACACAGTGAGGTTAATAAAGTGTTAACTAAACTATTTTAAGAGTCAAATCAGTTTAGTCCTAAGAAACCCTCCAGAATATGTGTTGTTTTTCCTAAGCTGAACTTTCCTGCTTCATTTTCACTTCATCCTACTATATTCAAGCTGAATGTGACGCTTTAATAACTCTTACTTATATTGCAACACTTTCCCACTTAAAAATCTGTTCTTTGCAGAGCCATTCTGATGGGAGGACAAAGCTACCACTGAAGCAGCTAGGAGTAACCAGTGTCACAAGGGAACTAAAAAACCACCCTGAGGCTCTGTAAAAGCAGCCCAAGAATTTCTATTCATACAAGAAGTTGAATCAATGGCAAAATACTCTTTCTCTGAAATGTTAATTTACATAAACAGTAATACAATTTAGACATGGATTTACAGGCTGAGTAATGGGATGAACACAAAAAGACTTACTTGCATAGTGTACCATGTCTAAAGAACACTTCTTTCACAGAAGAGCATCCACCATGCCTAGGAAGCTGATTCATCCTGATATACATGAATCAGGTGCCCATTACAAAGACATCATGAATCACTCCAGGGCTCTAGATCATACTCAAAAGGCACACACAGCACAGGAAAAGCATGAGCAAAGTAAGTACTTTCAGCATGCAGTCACTGTTATACTTTTACTTTTTTTAAAAATCCAAAAATAAAGGAGAACCATGGGGAAAATTTCAAACAAGCTCAGCAATTCTGACTCCTTCACATCAAAATTGTGTTAATAATGTGACCTTCTCACTAAAAACAAAAGCAGTTCTCTAAAAGATGTCTGGTCAGCCAATGAACCTGACTTTGCTGCCTCAGTGACCCCAGCCTTTGCTCAAATGAGATCACAGTCCCAAACAAGAAGTGCCACAGACACTTTACGTTAGGCTCCAAAAGGCATAGTAGAACATTCTCTGTTTCTATGGGATTCATTTAAATATGACAGCATCATTTCTTGGCTACATTAAGGTAAAAGAAATAGATATCAATAAGCTATACCATACCATTAGAGTGTAAAACTCAAAGCCTTATGTCAAATACTACCAGATCATAATGCTCATATCCATAGAAAAAACTCTGCATTTTCGTATGTTATGCTCTATCCTAAAGACCATACTGTCATATAGTTGTCCTGTTATTTTGGCTATGCTAACCAGAAAGGAATTGGAGTAAATACTTTCAGTTCTGCAAGTTCAGATGACACAAATGCAACAAACAAAACATTATCTTCAGTAAAAAAACAAGCTCTCATTTAATTCCAGTACACACTTCTGCTATCCTAAATTTCTCCTGTATTCACCCAGCATAGCAGATTCTCATCTTGCACTGCTCTCCTAGCCTAAGAGTCTAAGTATGGGATGAGATGGAGTCCTAGCACAGGGACAAAAGCCAAAGTGCAGAGGTTATGTTTGTAGACTTCCTGAACATGCTACGGGTAGAAACATAAAGGAAAAGCACAGCTCTTGCTCACAGTATTGCAGAGCAGTAAACCAGACCAGAAAATGACATTTTTATCCCTCTAGATTATATTTCCCTCTAAAATAGAGAAGTCAGCTCTGGGGCGTATCCCAAACAGTCTCCTTAGTAACTATCCAAAGGTGATCCAGGACTTGGAGGTGTTATCACAGCAGGTAGGAATCAGTTATGTTTAGACAGGTGTGACAGCAGACTATTGCTTCACAGGCTGTAGATACACCTGGTCCCTCACTGCAGGCCAGTAGTGCTATGCAATGTAGGGCAACAAGAGTTCATGCAGAAGAGGGAAATGGCAGGTACAGTAGTACTGCTATTCCCAGAAAAGTCTGACTCAGAAACTAAATAAAAACCACAGAGAAGTTTGACTGTGGCTGAACAGTAAATCAGAAGAGAAAGCAGTTTAAAAAGAGGAGTTCTTAAACTCATTTTGCTGCTGAAAAGCTAAGTTTGGCAGAAATGCTGTAACTACTTTGGGATAGCATTGTTCTCCTTGTAGAATTATTTTTAAAACTACATAATTATGCCAGATTATGTTACACCAAGGGCATCAGATTTCCTTACAGTGTGCCTGCTCCTCCTTCAAGACATTCCCACTCAGGCTTACCATGCCAGGAGATAGCAACAGTTGTCTGTCTCCCTGAAGAGCTGGTCAAAAGACTTTCCGCTTTCCAGAGTGGAAGGGGCACCTAACAGGTGCTAAGAGATTCACAAATAAATTAAGGATGGGCTTCCTCATCTAAATTGTTAAGGTGCAGTTTGTAGCAAGCCGTGTTCTACATCCCAGCTTTCAGAGAGTGAGCATCAGCCCCCAGATGCCTCAGGCAGCTTACTGACAGTAGCAAGCTGCTCAGCAAGTGAGCTGCTGCTTTCTTCAGACACATGGTATTGTCAAGGGAGGCAAATTATTCTTCTTCTTATAAAACAGCTTCCAGAAGGCAAATATTCACAGGACTTCACTTCCAGTTTTTCTTTTGATAAGACTGCAAGAGCATATTTCATTCAATGCAGACAGGGTTGCATCATTTATGAACAGTTAGAAAACACTGAAGTAATTAAGACTTTTCTCCATAAGCTTCCCAATAACTGCTTCCATTTCTTCAGAATCCTGTCCTGCCCTTCTGAACCAAAGCAAAGGGCAATGTGACAACCTGTGCTTTAAGACTTCATCTAAGAATATGAACACCACTTCCTTTTTGGGACCACAAAATAAGTCCAAGTGCAAGTTTTACTTAAACTCAGAAAAAAACATTTGTTCTTTTTAACTCTCTTTTCTAATACAAATGTTCTTCTGAAACTATTATGAGTTCACAGTATCAAAGCTAAGTAAGCCATTTGATTTTTTCAAGAGTAAAAGCAAATGTCTCTGTATGTGAAACATTTTTGTTAATATAGACCAAAATATGTGCAAGCATCCCTGTTTCCATAGGAGTGGATACCTGAAGGAATATTCTGGTTCCATGAGTTTATTCATGAAGGGGCTGTAATGGTAAGGACTGTAGGTCCTTCAGCTATGACTGAACCATCAGTCTATGATAGTGAAACAGAGAGAGTAACAGCTGGTTTTACAGCTGAGAAAATACAAGGCACCACTAATGTAGGATATATCCTACACACAGGATAGGTTACTATTCCTAAAAATGCTTATACTCACCAATAAATAGCTGGTTTATGACTACTTTGTGTCAGCTACCCCTTGAACCCAAGCCTCATGCAGAGAACCTTCTGCAGTGAAGTCAGATTGTTGATATGTTCCAGCAGTTACTTATCATAGCTATGCACAGAAGGCTAATTTTTTGTTGACATGCAGAGATAAGGGCTATTTTTACTCAATCCCTACCTGTAGTACCCTGCCATCACTACCTGTAGCACCAGAAGTAAAATTTGCCTCTCTTCTTCCAAAGATGACCAAGGGACATGATGGCAGTCTGTGCAAGAGAAGCTGTATAGGAAACATCTATTTGGTCTCTCATGAATGGTTTCACTCAATACTACTAATTCTCATCAGGTGGCAGAGTTTTTCATGTAAAGACTAACTATATTACTATAATTCTAAGCTTTTATAGTATCCTGTGTCAATAATATAAATGCTTTCAAAAAGTGATTAGACATGTTCTTGGAGGATAAGTTGGTCAATGGCTGGTAAAACATAGCAGTTCTTAGCACAGAACATCTCACAGGATCTCTTTCAGCTGCTGATTGATTCAGACTGGAGAACACAGAAGAGGTGGCATAATTGCCTTACTTTGGTTTTACATGCCTCCCCCAGGCTGCTGCTGGAGAAAGCACCCATGCAAGCCTTTTCACCCCATGACCATTCTCATGTTAGTGTTCAGCTTTCCTTTCAGCATGTTTACTTTTCAGCATCCATGGAAACTTAGAGCTGTTCACACCTCTATTTCTAGAAGGCTACTTATAAATCTCACTATCCTGTATCCACTCAGCATATAAGAGAAATACCCTTTAAGAGCAATTTTAAAAGTCTTCAGTGCCTTTAGCATGAAGAAAACCAACACTAAATTGTTGACTGAGCCAACATTTCCTTACTAATAGCTGTACCAAGAAACAGGGGCATATTGACAGCTTGTATTTAATCCGCATCTGGCACTTCTGAAATAACTCCTTCATCCTGGTAATCAAACAAGGCGTGACATCTCCTGGCCTTCTTCCCCATGAACAGCTGAGCACATCACCTGCACTCTTCAACTACAAAACACTTAATCAAAAACTGCATTGACTGCTTGGGCCGTGGGTCAGTTGGGAATGATGAACCCAGACTGTAACCCAGGAGGTGAGATGGAACTGGTTGCCAGTGGCCTGGGCACAGTGCATCAGCTGCAGCCTCTGGACAGGACACCATACAGCAAGTCCACAAGTAGCACCAGGCCATGCATCATAAACATGCAACACAAAACGAACTGGGAAGAAAGGATCCAAAGATGGCATGTCCAGGAAGAAGTACTTATAACCTCTGTCAAACAGCATCACAGTTATGGATAGCAGACACAAAGGAAGGGATATAGAAAAGAGGGCTGCCTACAGACATCAGTCTGGTGCTTTTCTCAGTCCTGAACTTGCTGAATCATGGAAACTGCATTAAAAAATGAAAGTAAGAAACAAAAGTTGAGCTGTTCAGGATAAAAGAAGGTTTCATAGTCCCCCCAGGCTGGTCTGCAACAGTCTCCTTCTGTCACTGCCCCCAGTGCATCTTTTGATTCAATCAGATTAGGTAGCTAAAGAAGTCTGTCTGTTGCATTGTGTAGGCTTCTCCTGAATGACCATAGTATCATAAAATGGTTTCTGATTCTTCCCATTAAGCTAAATACTCTCAATTGTACTGGAGAACATGGTGATACTCCTACTGACAGCAGACTGAACCATTCTCAGTCTGAACAGACAAATGGTCAAGCATGAGAAAAAGGAAGCATCCACCACACTAAGCTTTTGGAGATTTAAGGCAAAGGAAAGGGAAGTGGGTTTTTTCAGACCATACTAAATACTTGCCTAACTCAGCTGCAAAATGGGCAATCACAGTTGGTCTACCCGGATTGTTCAGTAGGATACATCCTATGCTATCACTACTAAACATAGCTATATTAAATATTATTAACTTTTTAGTTATTAAAAGATAAAAAAACAAACAAAACCCACAAAACACAAAGAGCTGCTTTACATTATCATAAATCAAAGGTCTCTCAGTTATGACTCAGAGTGTGGATACAGGGAAATGCAATTAATGTTAACACTAAAGGTCAGAACAATGTGCTTGTGTTAGAAACACTTTCATTTTTAAGCAGGTACAGGTAAATAATATCAGATATCATAGTAAAGGGGTTGGACTGGGTTCATATCATGTAGAGAGTTAGGAAGTACTTTTCTTCCTCTTTCCAAACTACTCTCCCTCTACATCCAAAAGTAAACAGACTTAAAAGGCAAACCTTACCCAGCTGGTGGTCTATTGCTATTATTCCTACATCAGTTTCCACCTTAAGCCTGTGCAGCAGTTTTATTTCAGCCTCAAACTCTGCTTTGTTACTGGTCAGCAATACTGTTCTTGTAATGATTAACTGAATAAATTAGCACCAGAGTCACAGCTGAACATTGTGGAACAAGATCCTATCACAACAGTTATATTTTAAATTATGAGAGTAAACAGTTACACACAGCTGACGTGAAAAATGGTTATGAGATAAAAATGTATGTAGTCCTTTCCTTTTAAATTATTTTAAAAAAAAAGGAATGAAAGGGAGGGAAGAGATGAGAGGCGAGGCAACACCCAGAAAAAAAAAAAAAGTCCTAAACTTAATAAGTTTTAAGCAGCTTTCCTACTTAGAAATCAGTCTTCCAGAGAAGATGCAGAAAGAGATTAAAGCATACCTAAAAATCCACATAATAATTCAAAGGATAGTAATCTGCTAACATACACTCCAAACTACTGACAAGGCAATTTAGCCTTGTTCAGCTGGCTGCTGGTCTCCTATGTCCGGAGGTGGTACATTTCTGTGCTTTCAGGTTGTTCTATTTGGGGTAGGAGGAAGACAGTGCTCAAGGAGAAGAGCAATTTTCCTTCCCACACTTAAGCACATCCAACTCACACATCTTGTCTTCCCTTTAATCTTGGTGCAGAACTGGAAGCTGAAGTCTCATCTAGAACTCTGTCACTCAGTTTGGCTCCATATACATCCCAACTAGTTTTCCACAGATGGGCTGGATGCTTAAACCATCCAGCGTAGTTACCACTTGGCAGCCAGCTCCTGCCTTCACACTCTGCTGCAGTCCGGGAGTGCACCACGGTGGGTGCTTCCCAGCTCCTCCCCAGTCTCCCTGGGCTCTAGAAACACGCTGCTGGGAGTACATGGCCCTGCAGTCACGTGCAGCCTAAGCGAGACATTTTGGCAGCTAAAGACGCTAAATGTTAATTTAAAGCCTTTTTCGCTCCTCCTCATGAATAGCTCCAAGACACTTCACTTTCTCTCCTTGCCAACTCTTGTACCGCTGAAGCAAAAAGGTGACAGCCTCTCTCTGGACTGATTATCATTGCCACATACTCAGCTCTATCATTTGTATGCTTCACACAATGTCCTCTGATCTGGCAACAGTCCTGACTACAAGCTAATTTACACCTTCAGTATAATGGCTTTTGTGTCCTCTGCTGCTCCAGAATATATTACATGTAGCTGAAACAGAAGTCCAGCAAGTCACTATCTGCCATCATCTTGTAAAAAGAACAAAAATCAGGGAAGAGAAAGAGATCATTCAAATTTTTACATAGCTAGTTTTGTTTCCAGGCTTTCCTGAGTCCATGACAGTCTCCTTTGCTGTTAAATATGCCTCTCCTGCATATCCCTGGAAGCAACCCAGGAAAGGGTACAAATACCAGTGATGCAAGACATGCAGCATTTCAGTTACCAAAAAATATTTCTGAGTATTAAAATATCTTTCCTGTTCACAGAGAGTTTGCATTTTCTCTACCAAAAGAAAAATCCATCTTCAGTTTGGTCACTCCAAAGACACAAAATGCATAAAGAGTGGGATTTAAAGAGCCTAATGTGGAAATCTCCAAATCAACTCTTACAGCTCCAAACTTTGTTTTCAAGTCACAGGGAAATTGGGGAGGCGGAGGGAGGGGGAGGCCAATTCTCCCTTTTCCCCTTCCTTCCCCTCAAAAATATTGCAACATATTTCTCAAACCTAAGTCCTATGCCTCAGGCCACACAACTGCCTCATTCTGCTTCTTGGACACACCTTAAGGTTTACGTAACTCTGTGTGTGCCAACTGCACACGAAAATGCACTACTTAAGGGCACCAAGGTTGTCATTCAGTATTAGCAACTCTACCATATGCACAGTTTACCACAAGGACATTTAAGCCAGCACATGGAGTCAGTACAGCAGAGGGAAGAACAACCATGGCAGCAGAACCACCTCACTCAGACAGAGTGTCAGCCACTGCCAGGCTAATGTGACCATGAACATGAAGTCTAAGTGTGCAAGGACAAACCTGACCTCACATAATTTTACTTCTTTTAGGGATTTATTAAAACTTTCTCAGCATGCCCTGGAGCCAGTAGCACAGCCTCAGGTATCACCAGAGGCCCAACCACAGGTTCTGGGGAGAGTTCAGAGGTGAAAATGAGACTGCAGACAGACAGACTTCCAGTGTTCCTGGGTCTTGTGCTCAGGTATACAAGAAGCATGACACAAAGTGGAAATGAGCCATACAAGGCCAGAGGAGCAGATGGGCTAATTG
Organism: Sclerurus mexicanus; assembly: GCA_013396755.1. Classification (NCBI taxonomy): domain Eukaryota; kingdom Metazoa; phylum Chordata; class Aves; order Passeriformes; family Furnariidae; genus Sclerurus; species Sclerurus mexicanus. The sequence continues at coordinate 3,551,243 of VWZF01006833.1, read as the reverse complement.
GGGGTAAACAGCAGTATGCGAGTCAGCAGCAGTGATGTTGGAAGGGTTGGTGGTCACTACAAACAGTCCGAGCTGAGCACCCGGGCCATGTTCTGGGCCACCTGCCTCACCCCACCCTTCATAGAAATGCCTTAGCACTAATTCATTACTGATTCAAATAATCAGGATGACTTTACAGTTGCTTGAGCAGATTTGTCTTTTGTAGCACAAACACAGGGTTACAACAGGATCACAGCCAGCTTCAAGATATGGGGAAGTGCCTTTGCACCAATAAGCAGTGGAAAATTAGAAGGGAAGAGAAACACTACCTCCAGTGTCTCCAACACTCCAACTCCCCACCCACACAACAGACTAGCTGAACTCAGTAATGCAAGTTACTGGCTTTTACGAGCAACAGGCATGCTTTTTCCTGCAAAGGGAACATCCTGCCCACTCTTGGTTTCCAGAGTCCCACCGTGCTTTACCTGTTCTGAATGGCACAGGCAAAACATGCTGACTGCACTTTTTACATACTGAGCTCTACTGAAGTCAGTATGAGTACGCTGACAAACTTGTAACAATGTGCACATGCAAAACCACTCCCAACCAGTAAACAGACCAGTTCTTTACCATACTCAGTTCCACGGGACTCTTCTGTTCCTGAACAAACCTGGCAGTCCCTGCAACAGAACAGCCAATATGCACAAGAATTTTGATCCCACTGGGCTGGCTATTCACTTCTGCAAACTCACGCAGATCAAACCCAGTGTAGCCAAGGATAAGCATGCATAGCTGCACAGCAATGCTGAAGAAAGACAAGCCAAATTCACAGGACTGTGTGTGCCTAACTTATTAAAGAACCTTAACTTTTCAATGCCATGTTGTCAGTCGCTGTGATGTACTGCTTAACTGATAGTGCTTAAATAAGAACAACAACATGAAACGAATAATTTCATTCTTCAGACTGAACACAGCAAGACACGAGATGTAAATTAAGTGCTCCAACTGACAGTGCTAAGTTACTGACCCAGCTCTCTGAACCCAAAAGGAGGGTTGGCACTAATTAAAATGTATCCCAAATTACTGGACTCTGTTAGAGGTCTACCTCTATCAGGACAGCTGGCTCTGGACAGGTCATCTGTCATATTCCAGGAAGATTTTCAGTTACTTCCTGGTAAATACATTCTGCCTATTGACTACGTAGGAGGATATCATATCTTAACAGGAAGCCTTGCTATGCTGTCATGTTCCTTTTTTAATTATGGAAAGGCATACAATTTCCAAATAGAAAAATATTTGATAGTGACATCAAAGCAAACTGGAAGGTTTTCCTATTTTTTTCTTTTAAATGGTAATATATTAGACACCATCCCCTGATTACAATGTGACTCCCTAACTTTCCTATTTGTCAGTTTTGTTTGCTGGGTAAGTTGGTAGTTAGGCTAAGTGTCAGATAGTGACCAAGAAATCTAATCTAATGGTTCCTTTGGTTTTTATCCTTAAAAAAACAGAAAATAAAATGACATAAAGTCACCAGACTGAACTGGCTGAAACAGATTTCATGACACAGTTCTTCCAGCCTAGGAGACCTTCAAAAGATTTCAGTATTTGGCTCCACAGTTACATCTTTGTTTACAGCACAGACATCCTGGGACTCTCCTCTGTAACCCCATGTGAGTCCGGGTGCTGGTATGCGAGACAAGACGGAGCCTGCCAGTGGTTAAGCCTGAGAGGCAAGAGTGAGCTTGAATGAGTCTGTCTTGGAGTCAGCCCCAGCATGCTCTAAGACCCTGCCAGTGTGGCATACACAGCTCCTGTTTCCATGAGTCCGTGCCTCACCCACTACTCCTGGGCAGGCTCTCTGAGCAACATGGAGGAGGGGGGACAGATGGGTGGCACATCTAAACTCGATACAGATGAGGAGGAAGATGAAGAGGCCCTGCACCACCACCAAGATGTCTGTGCTTCAGTCAGAGCTGGTAAGTAGTTCAAAAGCTGTGCCCTGGGAACCTTTAGCTTACTAGATCCATAGTTCAAATTTTCAATGGCGGTGGAGTAGAATAAAACCAAAGCTAGGAAAAATTAGGCATTTCCACAGAAGTAGGAAGGGGCAACATGTTAGCAAAACAGGTATTTCCAAGTTCCACAAACCAGAACAACACCTAAGACACTGTGGAAACCACAGTGTTTACAATTTCTACATTGTACTTCCAAATCTACAGTGATGCTCCTGAATGGTCAATGACACACTGAAATGGCCAAGAATCTGACCCATAAAAATCCACAGGGAAGGCAGTCACGCATGGCAATCCAAGAAACCACTACAGACACTACTACATAACTCATCTAAATAACAAGGGGAAAAGAAAATGTTTCCTAAAAATAAAACAGGGGAACCTTTCTTAAGAAATACATACATCAAGCATCTCCTGCCCTGCCCCAGAAGACACTCTTCTCCCTGGGATATATGTAATTTCAGGTTAGCCAAGTCTCTAATTAATCTGCTGTGCAAAATTTATCAATTCTGGTAGGTTTTGAGACATTATTGGGAGTTACAGCAAAGGCATCCAAGTCTCATTACCCTTACAACATAGTTCAGCATTGCTAGCCCCAAGTTTTTGTAGTCTCATGTTGCTGCTCCTCATTGTCTTCCAAGAGCTTTGCTCTCCAGCAGTCCTGGCTTGACAAACAGTCCCTTCCTCTCTGCCTAATGTGTCACAGTGGAGCTTAGATTATCTATTCTCCATCTTGTCTTGAGGTGCAACTTCCTTCCTGAAAAAAGCTCTGTTTAAACAAAAATAATCATGCCTTATTCACCTAATAAAGGCTGTTTGAGCTTAATATACATTTTACAATGTGGATTGATGCATTCTTGCAACATAAGCCACTTCTCTGAGACTTCTGTGTTGCATCCTTATGTGGGATGTTTAGTACAATGGCCTCATTGTAATCAAACAACTTTGGCCTTGTCTTGGAAAAAAATGAAGAGAGCTTCCAGAATTGCAGAAAGATCAAAGGTTGAAGCCAGGCATTAATGACCTAATAAGCAGAGGTCTAAAAGCCAGCAAACCTCCTAACCCTGAAGCACAGCTCCTAGGACACTTGCTGCTGTTTTCAGATTACTGCTGCTTCTTTGTTTCTTCTCAGCTCTCATTCAATATTTTTGTAGCAGATCTACAGATTCTCTTATTTTCTTAAATGTAAAAATGAGGATCCTAGAATTTTATGTTCTCACTTGTTGCTCTTTATAGTCATGCAGTGACCTCATTTGAGGCTCTCAGGAGCCTTCCAAAATAAAATGTGAAACTGGTGTTACAGACAACAGCAGCTGTGATTGCCAGACACAACCACAGGAATAGCCAGCACCTCAGTCAGCACTGAAAGCAAGCTTATTGATTGCTAAATACCACTTATCACTTTCAACTAATGTTATTGTCAGTAACACAAAAATAAAATAAAAAAAAAAGAACTGAAGAGCTCATAGAGCACATAACTAAATATACATAGTATGACTATCTATTTTTCAGTACAGGAAATAGCAAGCTCTTGTTTTCTGCTGCATAACTTTCTCTGCAACACTCATATGTTGGTGTTCTTTGTCTAATATAAAAGATAGTAATGCTCACTCATAACAAGAACTGTGGGGTTCTTACCTGAAGATGAAGTTGTCACAGTCTCTAGTTGTTCTCAGGGTAGCACTAGAGTGTTCAAATTACCTCACCTGCAAGTTTCCTTAATGCTCCAGACTATTTTGTAAAACAGACTCATGATTTTCCAAACAGAAGAAAATGTTTCAGAGAAGTTACTGCTTTAAGTTTTTATAGTTGAAGTCGTTAATTATTTTATTGTTGGCTTTAAGTCAAGACACTGTTTTGCCTATGCATACACATATTGTAATGTCTTTGATTCCATTGCAATAACCAAGATGTATTTGACAATCATAAACATAATTGATAGGCACAATAAAAAAGGGAGAAAGTGGTACACATCTATATAATGGAGAAGAAGCTACTAAATTTTATAAAAGACACTTTTTCTGAATTAAACTATTTGTTAAAACCATCACTCTCTAATCATGATCAAGCACACTTCAGAGGCATAAATCTAGGTAATCTGTGAACTGTTTGAAAGCACCAAGTAGGAAGGATGCTTCTTTTAAGGAATTTGGCAGATATATCTCAGATAGCTAAAAAAAAACAAGTTTAGAAAGTTTCTACTCCTTGTTGTGACTGGTGCTCAGTCAAAATTGGCAGTAGCTAAACACAGGAAGTATTAGTGAAAGTACTCAGGCTCAACATCTAAAATGCTATTACACCAAGGAAGTCAAGGAAGAAGTTAAATATGCAGCCATCCACTCACACACACATCAATCTCAGTCTTTTTGATGACTCAGCCAGTATTTAGCACTTCATCTATGATAAGCAGCACATAATCTTGTTGCATAATGGTGTAGCTTGTTATTTCTATAAGTCTTCTCTTCTCACAAGTTTTACACAACCATGAAGCAGTGTTGTGGAAAGCATGCTGGCAGCAACACAAAGATCTCACTGATGTGAAAGCCAAAGCCTTTGTTATAAGCCTAGTGGTCAGACTGCCCAGTAATGCTGTTTGCTAATGCTATGCATTGCTAAACACTGTTCCTCTGTGTGTGATCTTTAAAGCTAATACTGTGTTTGATGGAGCAATAGGCAATAATAATAGAGAATATTTCAATTAAATAATCCATAAATTAATAGCTATTCTCTGCTACTCTAAGAAATATATGTAATGTGTAATCTCCACTGAAATGTAATTCCAAATTTACAATAAGCAATGCTAGAGATACGAAACAAGTAGAACTGCTAGCAGCTATTAAATCAAAACAATTTTCAAATTAGCTGGAGTCCAGATCTTTGCTTGGGAACACATTGGTAGAGGTCATACTGAACATCTGTGACACTGCATTGCTCTTGTTCTAATTTTCCTGTACCTCAGAAGAGGTCACAGCATTATGAGGCTACTGGACATCAGCCACATAGACTCAAAGAATGATTTGGCTTGAAGGGGACCAAAGAATACGTAGTTCCAACCCCTCTGCCACGGCCAGGGACACCTTCCACTGGACCGGGTTTCTTCACCTCCTTACACCCATCCTTAATGTCCCCACATTGCACAAGTCCCACTGGCTTTGTCACACTTGTCCCCATAAGCCCTGGCAGTGTGGAGCAGCTGGTCCCACTGAGGAGCAGGGATCCTGGTGCAGAGCCCCCCTCTGCAACTGTCTGGGGGGGGATGGGAATCGTTCCCCCCTCCTTTCCCCGGGGCTCTTGCCCCCAAAAGGCATTCCTCCAGCGCCAGAGGCAGCATGACAGGGAAGTGAGCTCTAGCAGGATGGGATGCCAATCCCAGTGTTGTATCCAGCTCACATATCCCCTAACCTAACTCCAGAACTGGTTTAGCACCAAAAAAATGCTTTTTGCCCAAAAACTAGGCTGAAAGTGACACACAGACATACTAACAAAACCATTTAATTTTCCAATTTCTGCATTCAACAAGTTATATAAGAGAAGATACAAAAATCCAGCAGAGGCTGTAAAGCTGGAGACTTTAATGCTATGTTCAGGATGACTTCCCAAAATCTTGTTATCACAGATGTGATGCCGAAACTTTGGAAACATCCCAAGAAATTAAAGATTTGTCAAGTTCAGGTAAAGTGCTAATTTAAGAAATGAGCCTGGATAGGGAGGTAATTAAGATAACATTTATAAATCTACAGTGCAGCCAAGTGGACACATTTAGAAAGCACTAATCCATTAATCATCTTGTCATTAATCATCTTGTCTTGTTCAAGAGATACTGTCATGCTCCAGTGACAAACACACCAGACACATTTCGTAACAACATGGCTTTGAAGTTTCAATTTCATGCAGAACAAAGTTCGGCCATTGCTCTTCTCCTTCAGGAAAGAGGGGAAATACCTGAAGCAAATAGGGAATTGCCTAGGGATGTTTCTCTTCATGAACGCTGTGTACAGATTAAGTCCAAACACTACCTTCAGAAAACCTCCTGAAGGAACTGCATTAAGGCTGCAAGATAGTTGCTCTTCCCTCTGCAGGTTCTATAGAGGATTGTCTGACATTTCCTGGTATTACCCCTAAGCACATCTTAAAGCTACTTGACAAAATTATTAAAACTACTTTTCACATTTTTCATTAAGACTGTTGTGGTTTACACTGACTCCCATTTCAATTATCCATTTTCAATAGTGCATAATAAAAGGGAGTATGGATGTAAGAGTATAAGTATTGATATTGTAAAAGAGATTTCTCTGCCAGCTTTCCTAAGTATATAGCTGTATTTTTACCTTCAAGTACCAAGGAGGAAGACTAAGTCTGCAGAACCTCCTGTTAAAACTGCCAATGCAAACCCCACATTTGTGTATGTGGATGAACTAAGTATTGTTATATATCAATTGCAAGTAAACAACAGATATTATGTATATTTTAAAAGTAATTTTAAATATAACTCTGTCCTTGACAACTTCCATGAGAATGTGGCTCATCCTTACAGAAAAAAAAAAAAAAAACATAAATCAAAAAAACAGTATAAGAAAGAAAGGATACAAGAATTTAAAAGCAACAGAAATTCAAGAGATGATGCATCATTGACTTCCTGGCTTAACAATATAGACGCTAGACTAACATTAAAAACAGCACATCGACTCTATCAGGTGAGCTGCTGTCAAAAAAGAAAATGCATAAGAGGCAACAAGAAAACAGCAGCTGTCAGACACGTCACCTAAAAAAGAAAGGTTCAATTTATTTACCTCCCTAGAATATGCTTAATTAACTTCTGGGCAGCATGTGAGGGAAACAAGGCAGAAGCTGGCACAGCAGCTTATTTATTTACCTTTACTATCAGTTCACCAAGCAGATCCACAACGGTAATACATTTGTTGAAGGTTGGTATTTCTTGGAAGAACAGCTAATTACAATGCAAGGTTATTAAGTCTCTTCAGAACTCTAAGAACCTTAACTAGTTCACTAGGTCATGCAAACCAGGGACCAACAAAAACACATTTTCATTTTAAAGACAGATATTTTCACAAACTCTTAACTTTGTTCTATTCATTTCTCCCCAGAACAGCAAGGACACTTTTAGAATTCAAAAATATTTAATGTCTTCTTCACACGTAACAAAAAAGATGTTTAATACCAGTAAAGCAAGCTCTGGTTCAACTTAACAGCAAATCTCTGGACTTTAAAACACATTATTCCCCCACCTCATTTTGAGAGATGACAGTATTCTCTCCTTCCAATTCTCCCTTCAGTCAGGTAAGTTTCACACTCAACAGTACTCTTTTCTCCCCTCCCCAGCTTCCCTACCAGTGATACAATAATAGCATTTAACATGTACAAGTATGCTAGGTAAGTACAAACTGGCAGTCCCAGCTAGTTACCAGTTAGAGGAAAACTTCCTGTCACACTTATTTTACCATTCCAGACTTTGCCAGGAAAGGTCTGGTTTCATCACTGAATGATTGAAAGGCAAAAGACAGAATTTCCTTCTCAGACAGGAGGCTGGAGTCTGCCTGCCAGCTCAGCTGCGCTGGCACAAACCTAGTGGAAATGTGCCCTCTCCTGGAAGAAAGCTTTTTTTTCTGACAATGTGGCTATGAACACACCTTCCTATCTATCTCTGCTCCTGGGTTTTGTCAAGACTGGACCAGCTAACATGAAGGCAAATCACCTGGACATGCAATGTTTCCCACCCAGTTTTTCTTTCTCAAAGTCAAGCTGGCTGGGGACATGGCACACATTTCTTCAGGTCAGAGACAGCAATATCCAAATCCCCACTCCCACAACAAGCTGGGAGCTGCTATACTCCACGCAAAACACCACTGCATTCCTGTGCCACACAGACACACAGGGAGCCAAAAGAGTCATGCCACCATTACCATACTGTACATCAAGGGCCTGAGATGACATTTCTTTTTGCTGCCTTCCCCTAACTATTTACAGGGCCAGATCCATAGAATGAGATGTAGAATGTAACCTGAACCCACCCAGGCAGGAACTCTATCTCCTGTCTCATTCCTGCCAGGGAATGAGAAAATGAGAGAATTCATAACCTCTGGGCAGCTAGCTCTCTCACTGCAAAATTGCACTAATTATTCCCCATTCCAGAAAGGTATGTGTACGGAGGAAGGAAAAAGGAAGGCAGCAACCAAGGGGACACAAACAGTATTCTGAAGCAAGCATGCAACTCTTATACTGTATATTTATATCTGAAGGCCAATTATTCCTCCAATATGTGCTCCCTCACATTGTTCAAGAGCAACTGTTCACAGCTCTTCAATTAGAGCACAAAAGTCCCCTGCTTGTAAGGTAGCATTTTCCTTTGCGGCAGTGCATTTAGTAATGCAGTTAACTCTTCCAAGCACTAAGATTCATACAACAGGATTCTCGATTAGCAACACTGCAAGCTCCTTATAAACCTGATCACTCAGAGTTCAACAGCCCAGTTGCCCATGCATCACCTTCCCAGCTCACAGGAGCTTGCACACACTGTACTGCAACTGCAGCCTTTCAGTTCCAAAAGCACTGTGAAAGTTTTATCTGCTTGGTGATCAGCTTTCACCATTGGATCCCTTCACATCACTCAATGCAACCTGAAAGACTAGGTCCAATTCAAGATTTGCAGTCTCTGAATACATAAGAGTCCCATTGTTTTGAATAGTTATCCCTGCTAATAACTCCATCAGAGGGTTTCTTTTCATGCAAAACTACCTCAAATGTCAGTGAGTTAAACAACTAAGCAGGCAGCAGGTGAATCAGGTGCAGTGGGAATCTCACACATACTGAAGTGGATGATAGCATATGTCTCCTTTATAAAAATCCTTTCACGTTTGTCATGAAAATCACAGATACAAAAAAAGCTAACTTATATTTCAACATAAAACACCCAAAATGTATAGCGTGCAGGAAAAGAGAAAACATTCATCTCCCTCCTATCTCTTTCAATAATAAACACATATACAATCATATAGATTCAGGTAGTATGTCCTCTTGGACAAGAATAGACTTAAATTATATGTTAACTGAGTGCTGCACCCCAAGCTTACTTCTAAGAGCAGTTCTTAAGAAGGCAAGTTCAAATTCACCAACTCCTAAGGACGTACCTCTAGGTGCAATGCCAGTCATCTGTTGTTTGTAGCATAATTACTGTAGTTATTTAGAGAAGTCTGGCCTACAGAGCTATTTTAAATAGGTTAGACAATCCGAGCCTAGAAGCTACCAGATATACAAGACTGCAGAATACTGCTGGTATTGCAGCATTCAATTCAGTAAGAAAAGGCAGGTGTGTCACTGATACAAAATTGTAATTCACAGCTTCTGCATTGTAGAAAGGACAAACAAAAGCAGTAAGTTGCTTGGGAAAGGAGAGTTTCCTCTTTAGGCTTTCCCCAAAGGCTGAATGGCCACATGAATGTAAAAAGGTATCATTGTGGACATATGTCTGTCCGTACCCAAAGTACAAAGCCTCACTGCTGGAATTTTCATGCACAACAGGCTACCCAAAATATCATTATTTCTGACCTAAAATACTGACTTCAAAACACAGGTTGTGATTTTCAGAAGTGCTGAAATCTAAAGCAACTGGATATAGGTAATGCATCTATAAAGAATTCCTAAGGAAAGTATTTCTGCCACAGCCTACATGTAACAGCATGGTCTTAGTAAAACATACTCAGGAGTATGTTTTAACATGAAGTCCCAACCCTAACGTAGAGCTCCTTATGCTTTATACTTCTTATACAATCATAGTATGATTTGGGTTGGAAGGGACCTTAAAGGTGAGCTAGTTCCAGCTCTCCTTGCTGTGGGCAGGGACACTTGCCACTAGACCAGGCTGTGCAAAGTCCTGTCCAACCTGACCTTGAACACTTGCAGGAATCAGGCATATATCCTTGTGCAGTATCAGTCACAGTGGGATCCATCACATACAGGACTTACAGAGTTTTGGGACACGTATACTATTCAGAAGCCATGGTGTAATTTTTTTCATTGTAGCTATTCTCTGCACCAGCTTCCCACTGAGATACATTTGTTTTGCAGGATAATTCACTTCTGCTTAAATTAAACCACTTCCACACTAAGCCACCCTAACAGCCCAAAAACATTACTTTCACACCTCAGTTTATTTGCTACCACCAGTGTTGTTCAGATAAGTATGCCCCTTCCCTTTTTTGGTTAGAGCATGGTGCAAAGAACATCAAGGTCACGGGTTGGATCCCCATTTGGGCCATTCACTTAAGAGTTGTACTTGATGATCCTTGTGGGTCCCTTTCAACTCAGAATATTCTGTGATTCTGCGAAGACATAAATCAACTGTAGCAGGCTTTTAAAAGTGGGTAGAAAATTACCTTTCAGAATAAATTCTCCTTCTGATTTGAGTAACCAAACTGTACTCAAATGGAATAAACTGTTACTTATAAAAGATCAAGTCTTGTCTATTCCCAATCTTTGAAAGTTAAAATAGAACTAAAGAAGGCAAGTAAAGCAATTATTTGTTTCCCTTCTACCTCCATCAGATTAGATGTTAATTGGTTGCCCTGCCAAATAAACATTGGAAATAAGAGAAAAAATGCTAAAACCTCTAGTATATAAAATATCATATCTAAGAAATATGTCAAGCTTTGTAGTACAGGTTAAATGGCCTATGAGGATGCATCAGCATGGAACAGTGGGGACATCCTGTGGCCGCTTGTATTCTTTACACTTTAATGTTCACATTATTATTTTTAATCTATTTTTTAAACGACTTTTGCAAATTACATGCAAAGTCACTTTATAACATGAGAGGACCCAAAAAGAATAGAATTTGCTTAGTTATCTTCCCACCTACCACCTTATGTAATCTCTCCTCCAAAGCTGCTGTGCTCTCTCAATTTTCAAGAACTTTCCTTCTGAGTTATATAGCTTCCAAGCTGAAAAGAAAAAAAAATTAGGAGCTCGAGCTGGTCTAGGTGACAACACTAACCCCTGACAGCCATGCATACAAGTAAAAAACAACATTCTAATTTAATTTATTTAGATTTACAGCGGTGGTTCATAAAAGGTATGTACTTCTCAGATCTAGGCATTCTGCCAACAGGAAAAATATTATCATACAAAATACATGTGCAAAGTACCTGCCAATATTGTCAGCTAAGCAACTGCAAGAAAACAAAAGGCCAGTAACTCTTGTGAATCTGAACAGTTCCTTTCATTCCCTTCCCTCCAAGGGAGGAACAGTTTCAAGACAGATATGTGTGTAAAGTATGAGATTCAAGTGCTTCTCACAGACAATTCACTGCCTAAAACTCCCACTGTTTTCATACTTACACAATGGACTTCAGCTGTACAGTTTGAAGAAAAGGTCCCCTAGCCAGTTCATGGGACAGCTGTGGCTTCTCCAGTCAAGATTATATCTAAGTACTCACTTCTGATCATGTTGACCCCACCACCTTTAAAAACAAAAAGCAAATTAACTTCAAGGACAATTAATTTTTAAGGTTTATATGTGCATATTTGCTCACTACAGGAAAGAAAATTTTCTTTTAAATTTATATCTTCAAGCAATTCATCATCTCTACTTAAGCTGCCTCCAGAAGGTTGGAGATAGCCAGTGCCAAATCCCAGAGCATATGTCCAAATGTTCCCATGAAGAGGCTCTGCAGTTTGCATGGTCCACAATTTGAGTCAATTTGGTGTGGCCTTCCAGATGGAAATGTAACTATGTAGGACCTCCCCCAAGTGTGTTGCACCTGTATAATCCATTTAGGAGATCTGTTCTTGTACATATCTTCTTTAATGCAAAACACACATCTCATCCTTCCAATCAAGACACTCACATTTTCCATCGGGAACAGACCTCGTTATTTGACAGTCAGAGGAAGTGTCAGTTCAAACAACATCTTGCAGGAGAAACCACACTCCATGCCTCAGGTAGTTCACGGGCACTACAAGTCAAAATTCATCCAAGAACACTGAGGTGATATAGCATTTCTGAGCTCCAAATATCATGATCCACTAAACTGAACCTTAAGATAATCACATTTAACCTAAAACCAAAGCAGTCTAGGATATTCTTAGTTTGCTTAAACTGTGCATAGACTGCACAGGTAAAGGTTGTGCAGATGCTACAGTCAAGGCAAAAAAATCTGGTTTTCACTACCTGTGCAAAATAAGAGCTCATAATGATCAACTCAGCCTAATCTGCTCCCACAAAATACGCCTCTCAGCTTCTCACACTTGTCATCTACAGCAATATTAGAAATTATCTAATGATTCATCTTGAAAGCATTTTTCATGCATGCTCATACTAAAGAATTTTTTTCCATCTAAATATTCACATACAAAACACTTTCAACAAAGATTTACCTGTGAGCTGAACCTGAACTTGTTCAAATGCATTATAAAGTGGGCTCATAAGCACTTGTTCCAGAGTTTACAGCCCTGTCTGCCCAGCCTGTGGCTGGTTAGCATTCCCATAAAACATTACTAAAAACATTACTTTCTAGCTGTTCTACCAATCCTATTTTATTAAAAAAAAAAAAGCCACATAACTTTTGTCAGTGGTATTACTTATGATACATCCGGTAAAGAAAAAAATACCTGGAAGCACCAGAGGTAATCAGAACAGCTTGAGGACCCTACTTAAGCACAGGGTGAAATGTCACAGTCTTAAAGGAGGCAAGAGGGACTGCTTGGGCATTCTCTGCTTTATTCCCAAAACCCACATGCCACTTATAAAGACTGCTGCTCTACTGCCTTCACATTCTTCACACAGACCTTCCCTCCCACCCCAACACCATGCATCTCTAGCAATAATTAGACCTACGAATGTGCTGATATTAGACACTCACTCCAATGCATCAGGCTGTGCAATTCCTCAACATTGTACAAAGAAACAACTGAGAAACACCTGTGCTAAATAATGCGAGACTAATCCACTATTAAAAGTCACAGTTTGTGCTCCAGACTGCACAGGTTTCTACTGAAGAAAGGTGCTGATCTGCCAGTGAATCATGACTGGAAAAGATAATCTGAGACCAAGACAGCTTAATAAACAACTCTGAAAGGATTTTACAGAGGCCACGTCTCCTATCATGCTTGTATAAGCCGTTTACAACAGGGGGCTAAGAAAGGAATCCTGGGGGAGCCACACAAGGGGGCATATTCTTCCCAGAAGAGTTATGTGATTTTTGAAATGAAGTAATCTGATGTACAGATGAATGAGAGAATAAACAGTTTTTAGAGAAGAAAATGATAACGCTGGATTCTGAAACTAAGCACAGCAGGTAGCAAGCTTACAGAGAGGTGTTGAAAAGACTTGTACAATTTCCTAAAAGGTGATATGCTTAATCCTTCAGAAAAGGAAGATTTAACCGTTACCACCACTCTGGAGTGTAATACCAGATCTCACAGGTACAATGCAAGCATAAACCCTTCTCATGGCTTCATCTGGAACATGACTTAAATTACTCTTCTATTATTAAAAAAATGCTTGAGACAATACCATGCACTATATGTATCACCATAAATCCACTAGAAATCAATTCCCTTAGCAAAGAAAAAAGTCCATACTTGTTGACATGCTACTGCAGTAGAAACTACTGTCCAATTACTTTTGCACAACATTATCAGAAATAACAGGCTCATCTCTCAAGATTCACCACATTTCTACTGAAGTAAGTGAAATGGTTCAGCCCAATGTAGATTGTAATGGGAAAAATAATATTAAGCAATACAGCAGATTAAAAATTAATCTCTTTCTTAATAGTGTGGTTCTCTTCAAGTGAAGCTTGAAAGAAGACATTGTGGAACAACTTAATCCGTTGTTCCTTAGGTTAAAATTATACCATGTATACAGAATGAGGATACCAGCCTCTAAGTGCTTTCACATTTTTCTCAGATGAAGTCTATTTTAGGAAAAGAAATAAAACTTAATAAAAAATAAAACAAACCATACTAACCAGCAGTTATTGTAGCCATTTTTTACAAGTCATATACAACTGTCCTGTTTGAAAAATAAATAAAAAAATTACTACAAGCTGATCAGTTGGAGATGATGATTTTAAAGACTGATGGTCCTTTCTTATGCTTACACACACTGTGTTTAGTATACTTGATAAACAAAATATGTCCACAGTCCTAGCAGCACATGAGAATGCTTCTAAAACAAACAAGTTAACAACAAAGCCAGTTCAATTGTTTTGCAGCCTCTGGCAATAAGTGCTGTATATTTATAAAAACCTCGAGACCAAACCTTTTGAGTACTTAGCTGCTCTGTAATAAGAAGGCAAGCACCTTTTTCCCATGTGCAACTAAATGACTAGTGTCCATAGGATACAAAATATATATCACCCAAACATTCCTTCTCACAGGATATAAATAACACATGATCTATTACACCAAAACCAAGCAGAACTGCCAAGTAGTGAAGAGCAGGTACACAAAACACTCCTAGTCTCCTCCAAGTTTTACCTCACATGCTAGTCTCCTTTCTAATTACATTCACAATTCCCAAAGCGGGGAGGGGGGGGGGAAAGAATTAAAATTATTAGCTTGACCTGAGAACACAAAACCACATTAACTTGGGCCATCTTAATGCCATTACTTTTTTAAAACTTCTAATATGATGATTGATTCAGAGAAGTGTGTTTTAAAACATTTGCAGTAGCCATCTCTTACCTAATACAACCTTTTCTCCTTCCTGCTGCCTGATGTTTTCTCTCCCTCTGTCATGAACCCGTTCAACTTCATGGCTCAGAGAGTCATGCCTTTATTTACAAGCTGGTGTTTAAAACAACTATCTTACAACCAAAATTCAAGTAAATTAGAAATACTAAAATCAGATGTACAAGAGCAGCCATGTGAATATATGCATAAGTAACTCTCCAGTGGTCATTCCAGCAGTCTGTGCCTCCACACAGGCAAAACAAACTGCAGGAACAAAGCCATAACTCTGGAGCAGCTACTATGTGACAATTCATTTAAAATTGTGAGCCCTGTGCTAACTTATGAGGAATAAGTTGCACGAGAAAGACTGTTCATATAAGCTGAAGTAAACAAAACCACCCCCTTTACTTTTTGTACAGATCACCATACACACGCATAGGGCTATATAGCACTAAAATATTTAGTTTAGTTAGAAAATAAAAAATATCACACAGCAAGACACATTCCCGAATAAGTCCTTCGCATTATTAAATCCTCATAGTGAGATAATACGACATGTCTTTTCTCCCTTGTATGTTTTTAAACTATCTCTCAAGCGTTAAAACGTGCCTGCTGAAGGGCAGCTGATTGCCCTGATCTCTGCTGACAGTCACCCAGCGCTGCCCGCCCCTCTCCCGCGCCAGCCAGCGGCTGTTTCGGGCAGCCGGCCCTGGTCCAGCAAGGGACAGAAATAGCCCTACGAAGATGTCGCTTAGACAGCGGATTGCAGAAACCGGCTTTCTTCTGCACTAGACATCGGCTATATTTAGGAGAGTCAGCAGCACGTGAGCCACTGCTGCAGGCCCCCTCCGTGACCGCCGCTGCTCCTTCCCGGCCGGCCACGGGACCCGTCGAGCCCCGCTCGCCCCAGCAGGGCCGGCCGCCAGGTCGTGGCGGTGTCACTCCGGGTCCCGGACACACCGGTCCCCGTGGGGGCCGCGCCCCGGGCTCACCGTCGGCTCAGCCGAGCGCCGCACCTCCGGCAGCCCCCGAAGCCCCTCATCTCCCTCAGCCCCCTC
>VWZF01006833.1:3471840-3525342 GCA_013396755.1 Sclerurus mexicanus | reverse complement strand
CTCCGCGCCTTGCTTCACCTCAGCAAAGCGCTCGGCAGCTGCTGCGATTCCACTTCAGAGTACCAAACAATGTGCATTTATTTCCTTTGTTAAATACGCTAGAAATGCAAATCATACGGACCAAACCTCTCCACACCAGCGAAGTATAAAAGTTATTGTAAAAGTTAAAATCGCATCCTTCCCTCGTGGTGATTTATTCGAGGAGGGGCGGGGGAACGGGACGACGGACCGTCCGTGGTTTTGTTTGAACTGTGCGTCCGAGCAGTGCACCCAGCAAGCTGAGTTTGTTTCTAGCACTCTCATAGTGGTAATTTAAATCAATAAATAAAACCCCTGTCTTCCCCTTTTAACAACAACAAAAAATACACAGATGGATAGTGAAAGATACAGAAAATGTCGAGGGAAAGGAGCTCTGGTAAATTGTACAGCTTCCTTCCCCCTTGCAATTGAAGAGACCGTCAGATCATGGTAGTAAATAAATGACCTACATTTCAACAGACACAGACAGACAGACAGGACAGAGGAGAGGGCTTCCCCCCCCCAAACATCTTTTTCTGATTGTCCCACAAAGCCGCGGCCGGCGCTCGCTCTGCTCCCAGGCTGTTGTGCGGTGCTCGGGGCCGCTCCGTCAGCTGTCAGCGGTGGGAACCGGCCCGCATCACATCTGTGCTCTCCTGCACCGAACTACCGTGCAGCGTCCTAATGGCTGGATGGGCAAGAGACCTCCTGTTTGTTTGTTTGCTTGGGTTTCTTTTGTGTTTTGTTTCTTTTCTCTCTCTCTTCCCCCCTCTTTTTGTTGGTTTTTTTCCTTTCCTTCTATTTCATTTAATTTCTTTTTTTTTTTTACCGTGATAATTTTAATTCTTTTGGGGACCAATAGTGCTTGCATTAGGGGAAAATGTATTTATAATCACATCAGTTGCGGCTGCTGCATAGCTTCTTGGTGGGCCGAAGGATACCACGACGTGTAGCTGGGGATGTAGGTGCCCGGGGTCCCCGACGAGGCCTTACCGGAGGCTGAGGTGGTATTCCACACTGGGGGCACGGGTGGCGAGCTGCCCGAGAGAGCCCTGCCGTTGGTCAAGGCGCTGCTCTCCAGGGTGGCCCCTCCTTGCTTCATCAGCTTCTTGAATTTGGAACGCTTGTTTTGAAACCAAATCTTCACCTGCAAACGGGAACGGGGCAGGGCTCAGCATCCCTCACTACGGTCCAGCATCCCCTCATCCCTCTGGGGTCCGACGGACCCCCGCACCCGGCAGGCCCCCAACTTCTCTCCCTTATTCCCCGCGTGTCTGCTGTGTTACTTTGTGATGCCAAACCACCCGGTAAGGCTCCCCCCGCCCACCCCGGCTGGCCCCGCGGGGGTCTCCGCGGCACCGGCTGCGCCTCCGCGGCGGGACAGGCGTCGCGCCGGGCCCCACTGCCCGCGGCTCTGACTCGTCTGCGTTACGCGTGGGGTCTCCCATGACGGCTGTGGGGACAGGGAGGGGACACGGGAGAGGGCCCGGCTTAGTCGGAGCTGTACCTGGGTCTGGGTGAGTCCCAGAGATGCTGCGAGCTCTGCTCTTTCGGGGAGAGCCAGGTACTGAGTCTGCTGGAACCTCCTGTTCAAAGCTTGTAGCTGCAAACTGGAGTAAATAGTCCTGGGTTTGCGGATTTTTTTCCCTTTCCCATTAAAGCGAACTTCCCCTCCTTCTACCACAGTGCTTTTCTCCGATTCTGCCCCTACGAACAACAAACGATGCAGAATAAATAATAATAATAGCAGCAGTAGCAATAATAGCAGTAACAGTAATAGCAGCAGCAGCAGTAACAAAAACAGCAACGACATCAACAATAACAATAATGAGAAGGAAGAAAAGTGAAGCTCGAGTAACGCTAACAAAGGCTCCGGGCGATTATGGCAGACCAGGCTTCTTCCCAGCGAAAGTTTGCTATTTTTACAGGCTGCAGTTTAGGTTTAATTACCCTTAATTGCATACATTGTTTATAGCACTACGCAATAAATAATTACGAAGACTAATACGTGCACATCTGGGTCGGTTTCTTTTCCAGCCAGGCATTGTGTGCTCTGTGTATTGGTCCCCTGTGATCCTCAGCCTCTCTTGACTTATATTTTGTAATTTAATTTAATTTTTTTTCCCCGATAGAATTTTTTTTTTTTAATACAAGCACCCTCCCTCCCTCCTCGCCTTCCCTCCACCCTTCCCTCCTCCCCAAAGCCGAGTGCACCTACCTGTCTCCTCTAACCGGGTCTGAGTCAGGCTGGAGCTGTTGGGATAGGACTGCACTGAACTGATGTAGGGGTTGGTCGAGTGGCTGCTGACCGAGTTCACATAGGGGTAGCCCAGCGGTCGGGAGAAGGACGAAGCTGTGCTGTACGAGCTGTCAGGCTGAGAGTGGCCCGCGGAGTGTAAACAGTGCATGGAATAGTGTCCATGGGACATGGGAGAAGGAGACATTTGCTGGCTGGGCGGCCCAAACTCCATAAAGACAGCCTTCCCTGAGACGGGGCTATTTAGACTCTCTGGCATGGTAGTCATGGTCATTTCTTGTCGCTTGGTCTGTGTGTGTGTTCTCTCTTCAGCTTGCCTTTTTGGGGTCTGTTGTGTTTCTCAGGACAGGAAAGAACCCAATTTAAGCGGAACAGGGTTTTTCACTTTCCATTCATAAGAAAATGGAGTTTGTCTCTTTGAAAAGTCTAAGCATGATGCTGTAGATCTACACAAACTCGCCTAAAAGCTTTGACTCAGCCAAGCCTATGAATATTCATGACCCGGCGGAGCTGATTGGTCGGCCGTCTTGCATAATCGCCGTGGATTGGTCCCCGGCGCTCGGGGCTCGCCCGGACCGCGGCGAGCGCGGAGCCGGCAGCGCCTCCCCGAGCGGCCCGGNCGCTCCGCGGACAAAGCGAGCGGCCCCCGCCCCGCGCACCCCGGCCCGCGGGTCCCGGCGCCGCCCGGCTCCGGCCCTTATTGTTTCAGAGGGGGGAAAATCAACCCAACCAAACAAAATCGCCCCGAACGGGCCTCAGGGCGCGTTTGAGCTGGAAATGAAAACTTCCGCGTGCGTGAGAGGTAATGAGGTGGGACTTGGGAGATCCTCCCCAGAAAGCCCACGATGAATCCCAAATTACTTTGCTAGATAATTAGAAAGTGTTGATAATTATTTCTTTCATAATTCTGCGGTGTGACTGTAACAGGAAAATGATCTTGTGAAAGTTCACACGTGCAGATGTATTAGTTACTGATTCATTTGATTAAATGCTAGTCTCAAGTGCTCTGATCCACAGCTGAAGGCGGCCCCATTAGCATAACACTGATGTTTAATTTTCATACGCATAATTAGCCATATATTTAACACTAATAGCAACATGCAGCCTTCCAGCATTAAACAGCCTGGGATTTGATCTGGCCTGGGCTGAACTTTCCCCGTTATACCTAGGCTGTCTAGGGTGCGCAGTTATCACGGCACCACATCTATGTAATCAAGCACATTTTGGCAAAGGGAGAACACCAATAAAAGTGAACATCCCAAACAAATCGCGGCGCTGATGTCGTTAGCGGTATTAGCGCCGGCAGCGGGGCTGGGGCACCCCCGGCAGCGCCCGCACGGTGTTCGGGCTCCTTCGGGCAGCGACGGGCCGTGCAGCAGCCGCCTCCTGACTGCGCAAAGCCGGCACAACCGAGCCCCTCTGCTCCTGATCTTTTTTTTTCCCTTTCATTACTGCCTCTGTCGGTTTTAATTGCTCGTTTCCTAATGCCTCTTTTTACTTCCTCTTTCCCTCCATTTTTCTCTTTAATGTTTTAATTTTTTTGCTTTGCTCGCGGTACGCAAAGTTCATTCTCACTAACTCTCCGCGGCTTGGCGCGGAGGGGGCAGTGGCGGTGTGACCCCACACACACGGTGTCCCCCGGCATGCGGCTCTGCCCCCCGGCCATGTAAGTGACCACCCGAGGAAGGTTTGCGCGCTTGCCCGCGGAGGGGACGGGGCGCTCCGGCAGCTGCGCCGGCCTCATCCCGACGGCTCCAGGGAGGGGAGGCTGCTCCGCGTCCGCAGGATCTGCCGTGACCTCCTCCGGCCGGCCGGGCGCAGGCAGTGCCGAGGGGAGCCACAGAGGAGAGGCTCTGCTCCCCTCCGGGCAGCGCCGGCGCGGACAGCACAGCTGCGGCGGCCGTGGAGGGCCCGCGGGGCGCCCTGATCCCGCGGAGCGATGGCCACGTCGGGGCTCTCATCCTGCTGGCCCGGCAAGACCTCCTGCGTGACGGGCTTGTGCGAGGCGCTGGTCGTCTCCGCACAGCCGAGACATCTCCTTAGTCTCGTTCGTAATTAGGATTACAAACGTGCGCCATCAGTGCCTCCGCCTGCCCGCCGCGGCTCTGCAGCGGACGGTAAAACCTGCAGTCCCACCGAGTTACCGGTGGGACTTCAGAGCCAACAGCGATTACCAGGAGCTGCCAGTAGACCCCTTACGCCGGGCTGAGGGGGTTTCCCTGCTCCCGGCTGCCCCGTCCCCGCCTCAGCCCGCGCCGCGGTCAGCGCAGGACAGGAGGAAGAGTGGTAGACGACCGTGGAAAGCTTGGCACCTGCGGTGCCATCCAGGGGCTCCCGGCGTGCCCAAAATCCACAGGAGGCGCCCCTGGTGTGCCTCCGGGACGTGCGGGACACCCAGCTGCCCCCAGTGCCCTTCGGAGTGGGCAGCGCGGCTCGGCGACGGAATGTAAGGGAACAAAATACATCCCCCTCCGGGCAGTGCCGACTGTCGCTCGCGCTGTTTAATCTCTGCGTATTTGTAAACTTGACCGCATCGTTTGTTTTGCAGGTTTTATGGCCTTCCATGCTCCTCTCAGGGAGGACGACGATGAGCGGCTGCTCTGCGGTGCTAGCCGTGTTCAGGGAGGGGGGTCTCCGCTTTTTGAAAAGATGTTAGAAACTATTAGAGCTGAGGGCTTGCTGTACTTGAGTAAAAGCAAACAGCCGCGTAAAGCCGTAAGAAATAGTCTTACTTCTTCCCGGGACCACTGAGGGAGCCGGTGCTGAGCTGCCCCGTTTGCCTGAATGTGCACCCGGCCAGTCCTCGGCACGGGACCGCATCCGCCTACAATGAGGAGCAAATTATTTGTATCAAACCGCACCACTGCTGCCGTGGGCCTGGGAACTTCTGGAAGTCATTTATTTGAGTATCTCCAAGGCTACCCCACGTTTCACAGGACCAGGTCCTGCTCTGGTAGCCTCAAAATACCAATGCCAGACCCATCCGGCCCGACAGGGTGGTCAGCAGCTGCCTGAATTGCAAATCAAACCGTGCACCCCAGACAGGCCCAGAACAGGACCGCAGAGAGCATGGGGTCGAGAGAGATTCGCAGCTCCTCTGTTACCACAAAACGCTTTAACTGCAGAGTGCCTTTCCCTTAACTAACTGGGCACCGCAGAGCAGTGATTACCCCAAACCGGCTAATTCTTCAAGCAGGGCAATTATTGATCCCCAGAGAGGCATGCTTCGCATCTCATTTTTAATCATTTTTTGTGCTGTGTAAAAAGAGGCAAGAAGGGGGGGATTGCTGCTGGGAAGGATGCGGGGAAGAGGCTGCTACCTCTGCCTGACACCTTTGGAAAACTTTTTTCCATCCTAGTAGAAGTTACAGCCTGGGAGACAGCACTGTGCTAATTGCAGTGAAGACAAATTGACTCTATAGCTCAGCTATAAAGGGAAAATACTATGTTTCTTGGTCCTCTCAGCTGCACCAAGACAGTGACATCTGATACCTGTTTGTCCCACATAGGATTTGGGAGAGAGGGGATACGCTCTCTGTCCCTCACCCCAAATAACCCAAACCCTTTGCACTTACAGACTGTGCATGGCTGCTTCAAGGGTCACAAAGAAGCCAATGAATTTTTATTAAATACTCACCAGGTAACACACATAAAGGACTATATCCAGAGCCGACCCCTCAAGCTGCTTTTTCAGTTCCCTGCAGTGACTTACGCAGCACCCATTCCCCACAGAAATTACAGAATTTTCTCTTTTCTGTCCTGAGTGAAACTGGAAATCCCAGAAGTACAGCAAGTCCCTCCACTCCTTGCTCCATCTTTAGGCTTCTTCCACCAGTTTAGTGAGGATTTCTGCCCCCTCTGAGGTAATCACAATGGTATGTTCAAATTGTGCTGATCTGAAATGCACGTTTAGCAGTTATTAGGGGGCAAATGCATCCACCATGCATGAAAACTCATACGTTTGGGTACTTTTGGTCTGTCGAGTCCCATGGCTTAGGAAATAGTAAAAAATAAAACCAGGCACCTTTTATTGTCTACAGAAATTGCCGTCCACTTGTCCTTCAGAATCTTAAATTCGGGAGATCCTTCCATTATTATTGGCTCTGCAGCAAGAAAAACAAAACGCATTCTAAAGTTAGTTGCACTCCTGTGTGGACTGTGAAACAAGCAAGAAAGGGGGGTGTCCCAACAGGTAGCTCCCCTTCCACACAAGTCCCGTCCTCCCTGGGCCAGCACTCTCTTGCCACACTAAAATGTGAACTAAAAAGGAAGACGAAATATCAAGGTACGAAGTTTCCCATTCCTCTTTTTTAAAAGCGGGGAATTTCAATCAAGGTTTAATTAAGACCCCGTGGATAATAACCAAAGCACCAACCACATTTATAAACAGCAGATAGTTTTAAATATTTGAATTTTTTAAACAGGCTTAAAATGTTCATTAAATCAGCAAAACAACAATTTTCTTATTTCCCTCTAATTGCCGTGCCATTTAGCCACACAGTGAGAAAGAGGGTTTTTCCCCCAGCAGCTTTCCACGATTGGAAGTGAGCACGATCAGCCTGCGGGGCGAGGCTCTCGCTGGTTACCGCCGCCGCAGTCCCCAAACCCAACAGCAGCTCTGGCAGGCAGCAAATGACTAAGTGCCACCAGGCTGCTCGGTTTCGGGGACATGATCACACCATTCTTACCCTCCGCAACCCAAGTGTGCTGGCAGAGTCTCTGCCTCGCCAAAAATATGTGTCAAATATTAGTGAGATTTGTGATAAACATTTTATTTTTTAAATCTTGCAATTTGAAAGCTGTTTCCCCCACATGGTCCCTTAAGGCATTTTTTTAAATGGTATTTTAATCTGCTTGCTAAGGGGTCAATGTCGCCAACATCCTCCTATCTGCAGGGCTATTTCTATATCCTAATAAAGAAATGTTGCAGGTCTGGGCTGCTCCGTGTGTGCTTTTTAAGAGAAAACCATAGCAGAGAGTTACTAACCTATTGTGAATGCCATTCCCTCTTCCATTAACAAATCACTGTCATTGGCTACAAAAGAAAATAAAAACGTGTTTATGGATCTTGCCTCTTTTTAGGTTTCTTTTTTTTACTTTTTTTTTTTTTAAATAGAAAACGCAACCAGCACTTTGTTTAAACCCCTTTTTGGTTCGCAGGTACTGCGTACGCCGGGCCCTGCTATGAGGCCGGAGCACCCGCCGAAAGTGAGCCCACTCCGGCCCTAACGGGACCTCCCCGACGGCGGCTCCGTCCGGGCCGGGGGCTTTAATGTCTCCGCAGAGGTTTTTCCGTGCCCCGTGACAAACTTTGTCGGCGTGGCTCGGGCGCGGGATGCAGGGGCGCGGGGGCTGCCGCCCGCAGCGGGGCGGGGAAGGCGGTGCGCGGGTTCGGCGGCCCCGACAACGCCGGTAAGGAGCGGTCTGTCCTCAAAAACACCCGCGCGACTCTCACAAAACGAGGCCGGGGATGCTCTCCAGCTTCCCAGCGAGGGTGGCTCCCCGCCGGCAACCCCCGGCCCCCCCGGGCCCGCAGAGTGCGTGGCTGTGGGGGGGCTCCCCTCGCCTTACCGCCGCCCCCTCTCCCTCCCCGGAGCCCCCTGGTCGCCGGCGGCGGAGCGGGGCAGGCGGGTCCGGCCGCGGGGGCCGCTTACCGTGGTGCCACACCTCGGGGTGCCCGTGGAAGTACGACCCGATGCCGTGGCCGACGAAGAAGGGGCAGACCTGGAAGCCACCTCGCCGCGCCACGGAGCTGCGGGGGCAAAGTGGACACCGTGAGGGTGCGTGCCCCGACAACAACCTCCGCTAGACGGCCCCAGCCCGTGCCACCAAATTGCTCCCGACACTGGGTCAGCACCCGCTCCCAAAGAGCAGCCCCTGGAGCGAGCACGGCGAACCATTGTTAGGTTTCAGAGTTAACAAGCGTGCCAGTAGAGGCTGGTAACTCTTGTGCCAGCCCTGCTGTCTAAGCAAGACAGCGGCCTGTTCTCTGCTTGTCTGATGGAAGGTTACTTTTTTCCACAAGAACACTGGGAACTAATTTTAACATGGCACAGCTAAAGTTGCCAAGCTGGGCAGCCAAAGGGCCCAGTACCAAACCGCAGCCTCTACCTTGTCCTCCTCAGGTGCGGAGCCCATGCTGGGCTGCATCCCTAGTGCCTGTGGTGGGTTTCCTGAGGAGCAGAGGCTCTTGCTGCCAACAGGGAGAGTTAAGAGCCCTGCTGCTTTGCTTTATAATACTGCAAACATTTAGTATTAAAATGTATTGAAAGTCCAGTAAATATGTTCATGGTAAATAACAATGTGTTTCCAATGAACCTATCTTATGGTGTTTCAGTTCTGCCTGGGAGATCTGCCCTGCCTTTCACAACCTGCCTCAGGAGCATCTCTGGGAGCTGCCTGCAGGGCCATGGCTGGGTACTGATCCCTACCCATGCTGGGAAAGCAAATTCCTATCCCAGTTCCTAAAAACTGGAGGGCCTAGAGCAACATGGGGTATCCTCTGGCTGCTGGGCCACCCCATGGCTGCAGGCTTCACTCTCAGGCTCTGCCTGTACTCCAGCAGTGGTGGAGGCAATGGTGGAGGGAGTGATTTGAGGCAGCTCAGACAGGAGGGCTGCCCACATACAAAACAGGAAAGTGCAGAGATTTGGGAGGACCTGGAGATGGACTGAAAGTGACATACTATTCCTAAAATCAAACAGAAGCAAGACAGGAAGGCACTGAGCCTGAAGAGATTTCACCTACAACATTAAAAGCTTAATTTCTGTATTTTGAATCAAAGTAGGCACTAAGAACTTCAGGTTTGCCTACATTTACACCCTAACAAATGCTCTCTTAGGGTTTCACTACAGGTGGAAAACCGAAAAAGTTAAGAAACTCAAATAAAGGTGTAAGCTCTTATAGAAATTAAAGCATGTTAAACCCCGCAGGGTAGCTCTTATTCAGGTGCAAAGTGGCCTCAACTTGCTGTACAAAGTAATCCCTTTGCACACCAGGCTTCACAGACCCTGCAGTGCTGGCTCCAGTGCCCATGGGTCATAGTCCCAGAATTTAATGCCACTGCAATTGAGGAACATGCTGCTCCACTACAGTGAAATGGCAATGAGAGAGTAGAGTTGGGTCAATGGTTAATAATGCTGCAGTGCTCAGACCTTAGAGCATGTTTTAACAGGGTTTATATATTAGCTTTTACCTGCCCATTGCTCTTGATATAAAGACTCATCACAATTCTTCATTAACACTGGAGAAGAATGGAAATTTCAGGTTTAGCTGCCCCCAAAGTACTGGTAAGGAGGGTTACCAATAAAGCTAGAAATTTGGGCTTTGTTTGTTTGCATTCAGAGTTCAGGGTTTTACCTTATACATCATTTATGTTGAAAAAAGTCAGGAGGATTATGCAGTGAAAAGTCCTACTAGAGACGGAAAGTACTTTCTTCCCTGCCTTTCTGTAATGTCCCCCACATCTGGGTCAGAGACTTGGCATTCTGGCTATGATGTGCTGAAGGCCAAGCAAGAAGTACAGGGAATGGCGACAAGTTAGAAAGACAGATTCTTCAGAAACATACACAAAATGAATGGAAGATCTCTGGTGACCAAGAGCAATGATGATGACTCTCATATGGGTGAAGTGATTCTTTAAAGAGAGAAGGGAGAAGGCATCCATGCAATATGCAATAAGGTTTTCTTTCACCTTCTTCTGCAAGTCTTTTTGCAAAACCAGAAACAACCCCACTAACTATGGTTGCTGATGTCCTTACACGGCATCCCTGACTGCTGAAAGAGCACGGTCATTTTTTAAGATGTTTTGTATTATTACAGGATTTTTCCTCCCAGCAAAATCCATCTTCAGTAGCAAGACAAAACTTTTTTTTTCTGTGCAGCTATTCTTTTGAGCACCATGGCTACATGCTCTCCACTGTGCAGGAGAAGCTCTTGTCCCAGCACTCAGCTGCTGCCAAGGAGGGTGGCAGCAGCAGCAGCAGCTGCATGCTGGGCACCAGGCGCACAATCACCGGGGCACATAGAAGGCAGTGTTAAGACAGTATCCTGTCCTCATGCAGTGAAAGAAGTGATTCTCATGCATTTCAATGGTGAATTCTACCACTTTCTTGCCAGACAGCTTGAAAACAACTCCGTTGGCATCAGTACTTCAGTGGTTACTGTCTGTGATCAAAAGAGGGGATCCTGGAGCATAAAGGGTTTTGACATCTGCACTGACAGATACCCATGCCCCTTCTCCTTCCTTCTTAAAAATGTCTATATATAGAACTTTGGTATTCTTTACATGAAATGTAACACGGTCAATAAACCTGAAGTGTCACACAGAAAACCTGTGGAGAAAATAAGCTGCAGGTATGAAATTCAGTCACTTTCAATCTGGTTTTAGTATTTGAATGTCTTTCAGAAGGACCTACGGGGAATTTCTCTCCACAGCTACTAGCTTTACTTTGGAGTATTTAAAAAATCATAGGAAGATCTTACATCATTGAAGAGTTATAGTAAACCACCCAGCTTTCATAAAAAACCAAAGTTGCTAGTCCCAACTACAACTTGCAAAGGTAACCCTGTAAATGGACACATTGGCTGTAGCTTTGAAACAGCTCTGAGAAGAGGGAATTCAACTACATCTTGTTTATCCTCTCCAGTCTCCAAGATTCCCAGGTTGTGGAATCTGATTAAAAAGCTATGACGCAGAGTGGAGCTTTTTTGCACACATTTGCCATTTGCTGCTGAGAACAGCTCAATATTTTGGTTGAGCACTGCCCAGATCAGGACCTGTCAGGAAACCTGCAAGACAACCTTATGAGACTGCAGCCCCAACTTCATCAGCTGTTTCTTGCCAACAGGCAGTCTATGCTTAGGCAGCAAGAGCAGTCCTGGTTGCAAGTGCGAAAAGCAGTGAAGGCAGAAGCTGGCATGGCTGAGCCGGGCTGCCTGGCACCTGCTGTGGGGAAAGGATGTGCCAGTCTGCCAGTTCCCCTGGTCCATGGGGTATGCATTTCCAGAGTAGAGGCTGGAACACCACACAGACAGCATCAAGAGAAAAAAAAAAGAAGGGTCTTCAGAATAATCACTCTTAAAAATAACCACTGACATTTATCATCACACTTATTATTTTTTGAGCCATGTTGCATGCTTGGACAGAGGTGAATTGGGCAGGATTAAAAGCTTAGTCATTTAGTGAGCCCAGTACTTGATTTTATGTTTTGTTGCCAGGTGTTCCAGTGGCTGCAGAGTCAAGAGTACCTGCAGGGCTGCTTTTCTTTTGCTTATGGCAAAGCCACGCAAAGTGTCTGGCATTGGGATGGATCGGCAGTGGCCAAGCTGGTAAAGGAACATCACTGAGGGCCAGGCTATCCACCTAAACCTGTCAGAGCCTTTCCTGTGGTGGTATCATGCTTCTGAGACTGGAGACAGGAGAGATGGGTGTCAGTTGTCATCTGAGCATCCTCTTCCCATGTTGCCAGACAACAGCTAATTCTCTGAAAGGAGGGGTAAGTGTGGAGACATAAGTTGCTGTTCTGTCAGCAGTGTAAGGGAAATTGCCACAAAGCAGTAGCAGGCAGGACCGACTCTACAAAGCTCTCCCCAATACTCAAGCTTTCCCTGAAAGGAGCTCTGGGGTGATAAATCCCTCCTGTTAAGAAGCTGAAAAGAAGGTTGAATTTCCTTAGGGAATATCTATGCAGATAGCCTCCAGAAGCATATAGAAGAGAATTTTCTTTTCTTTTTAACAAATTTTGTCACTTTTTCCTCAACGCAGATATGGCTAGGATTCTTAGCACTCACTGAAGAAAAAGAATGAAACAAATCCCATTTTCAGCATTGATAGCAACTGCTGCTCTGGGCTCTCTGGTGGCACAAGGGAAGAACGAATCTGACTGATCAGACAAGATGGCACAGACTGCTTTGCTGCCCAGGATGAGCATCCTGGTGAACTGATTCTCAGCCAGGGATGCTTCTCCCACAGTGCCAGCCTCTCTCCTCAGGGATGAAACTTTAGTAGAAACAGTCCTGCAGAGCAGCATGACATGAATGGCTGAGGTTACTAAACAAATCTGTCTTACACTTCTTGGCAGTGAACATACTTGAGAAACACTGAAAGCGATAACAGCCCTATGGTAATTGTGTTCTTACATAGGGATCTGATTTTTCTTTTATATTATCAATAATCATGTTTTTCTTAGATATATTGTTAGAAAAATGGCCACTGAACGGCATATTTGCTTTTTTAAAAAGAAGTATTGAAAATAGCATCAGCCTGAACTATATTTACTTGTGATAAAAAGATCTATTTTGAATAGGTCCATAGTATCTAATTTGAGAAATTACAAAATTCCACAGGAAAAATATTCCAGTGGGTATTTTTCTTAAATAGTAATCCTAGACTGAGGGAATGCACAGGTTCAGGGATTCCCTATAATGACAATAAATGTTGAGGTATAATTAGTAATATTTTTGAAAGCCAACAATTGTTTTTTGAAAGAAAGGTACATTTTAGTTTCAAACTGGAACACAAATTACTGTATTTTTCTTACAATAGTGCTGAACTTTTATTTGAGGTTCTCTGTTTCTGAAAGCAGACATGATGGATTGAAATAAAAGATAATTTATTGCAATGCTTACTTTCAAGTGCAGAGAGAAGCAGTGTAATTGTAATTTACAGTAGCTGTCAAGGAAAATCTATCACAGATGACATTAAAATGACTTATTTTGCCTGAGCCACTTATTGTTTAAATGTGCATAATCTGATAGAAACAGATTTTTTTTTAAAATCTGCTTTATATTGTTCTAAATTAATATCAAAACATATACTTACGAGTTAAACATTTTAAACCATTTATTAATACTTTCATCACTACTATTTTTTGTAGGAGTTGGAAATTGGTTTATTTAACAAAATCACATTTAAGTTTTTTAGCTCTCTACACTCACAACACTTTCATGTACCTAAACTCACTGTCTAAAAAGTGTATTTCAAGCTAGATTTATTTCTCTCTGAAAGAGAAATACCAGAAATGGTAGAAGAAAATGGATCATAGGGCCCCATTCCATTTCCACTGGAGCAGACCAACAGTTTTGACACCCCTTCCAATGGGAGTCACCAAAGACACAAATTATAAGCAAAATAACTCATGAATCCATATAGTCTTCCATTGCAACTTGTAGCCGATGGGATAAGGAAATGCTGCCAATAAAATACTCAGTGTTGGCTATTGACCTTCCATAACAAAGACTATGTTAAAATACTGACTGTAATTTACCTCTGAGATATAATTATTCCCAAACCTATCGTAGAAAGAAAATGTTCTGATTATTTGTAAGATGGATTCTGCATATCACTTGAGCACCTTTACAGAAATACTCATGAAAGAAACTTAGACACATTTCCATTCTAATGGCCCAAAATGTTTTCAGGTTGCAGGTGCTTGTTCTCAGGTATTTATGATATTTAACTCTAGTGAAACTTCAGATATGTATTATATATGTCTGTAAGCAAATGTCAAATGACAAATAATCTGAAACACACAGTTTCACCAAGCCAAGGTGATCTTTCAGCAGAGGCAGTGTTGAAGCAGTTCTAAACAAATCAGTACATTTAAATCGTCAACACGGTAAAATCTTGAGAAATAAAGTTAATGACCTGCTATTTCATGTGTAGTTTTGAACAGCTACGAGCTTCAATTAATCTACTTTTCAAAGGGGGCGCTGACTATATATTTACACTTTGCAAGTAAACTGACCTCTGTACCAACACAGTAAAAATCCAATGTCACATTTGACTCTGATCTTTTTTCTTCTTCCCTTTTTTTTTTTTTTAATACAGCTAAAATTAATGTAGTGAATCTGTAATGAAATGCATTATCCTGCATGGAGATTTATCAGATTTTCCAACTGAATGCCATGCTTTGCTAGCACTAGCTGGAGTTCACCTGCATGTTGGTGTGGCGTGTGGCTCTTTTTTGTAAAGAGTTAAGTTGAACACAAAAAAAGGGAACAAAGGTCAGCACCCAGCCGCCACTTGAATGTGAGATTTTTCTTTTTATTCCCCTTGATGTATACTAGGCTCTGTGTTATTAGTCTTAATGATGGAAAATTGTAGTGTTGATACAAATCTTTTTTTCAAAGTAGTAGGCGGGAGCTCCATTTGTTAGTAAGTTTTTTTGTGACTAAAAGCCATGGACAGTACATTTATGTAGCAGTAAAAGGCCTAGATGCTCTTTCCATAGCAGAGCTAATTATTCCTACTGTGACCTTACTGATCTACCCTGTTCCTAGTACATCTCATCTGCACGCCTGTTCCTCTGTGTAGATGGTGTCAGAGAATATGAAAAACCCTATAATGAAACCATTTTCATGATGGAGAAAGGCTACTGGAGTTGCACTTGCTACAAAGAGGCTCAATTATATGAGTAATTGTGATAATTTTCTACATTCATAGCCTTCAATGGGGAAAAAAGAATGAGAGCCACAAAGGAAAATTACTTTAACAAGAAAGTACAGAGAGTAAAAATGGAAGAAGAGACAAAAAGGGGGAAAAAATAACCAGAAAAAAAGTTTAAAAAATAGATCTGGAGGGAGGAATAGCAAGACAGGGAGAACAACAGAAATGCTCAAAAAGCCTATGTGCAGCTGTGTTGCACAATTAAATTGAATTTTTTTTCTGCAGTTGATGAATGTGACTACTGCAAATGTGCCTCTGTAGTTAGCTATCATTTGTTGTTCCGTGACAGGAAAAGGATAATTACCTCTCAGAGAGAATCAAAGGCTGACATGCCCTTTAGACACAGCCATGAATGCAGAGCTCGATAGAATGCTTGAATAAGAATCCAGTGTTCTGTGCCCCTTCTACTCAAGAATAAATTTTGTTAAAATGCAAGAGCACCACCAGCAAATTTGTTGAACCCTAGGTGTTCAAAAATATGAGGTGCATCTATCGACTCATCCCATTTGCAAAAATAAAACTACATTTTGAATTCACTTCTATTATATTCATGGACAGTAAGATAGTGAGATATGCATTAAATTTCTTTTCCCAGTAGGGGTCTGATTCAACATTTCCTATGAAAGAACAGAAAGACACTATCCTTTTTCTCCAGGCTAGTTAGCCTATAATTTAAAACTGTCAAAAACACAATTTTATACAAAGTCTTCAATAAAAGCTTCTCAGATATAACCCAAAGAGGTTTTACTAAAGTTTGATTCAGACTCTGTTACAATATTTTTAAAGCTATAAATACATCTAACTGATATTTTGCCGTTCTCTTTTTTTCTTAAAGTATTTGAAGATTTACAAAGAAAAAGAAAGCAGCATCCTTTCAAGGTGACTAAGCCTTGCAGCTTTTAAGTAATCAAAATGAATTCAATAGCATGTTGGGACCATTAGCAGTCCAAAGAAGTACCGCTTAATGAAATGTATACGATTTTTTGGGGGGGGACAAACATTTTAAAATAATCCATAGGTACCTTCAAAAAACTGAGATGCATTTCTATTCAAAACCATCAGCACAAGAAGAGTCATGGCTGCATTTATGTGAAGGCTAGAAGAGATGCAAAATAGGATAAAATCTCTAAATATCAGCTCTTTTTTATCCTGTGACGTTAGCAGGCACTGCTCTTTGTAAGATCAGAAGCTCTCGAGTTAAATATTTTTGTAGTTTTTAAACAAAGAGACTTATTTATGTTGACTAATTCCTTTGTAAGATTCATTATTGCTATACAACAAAAACAATCGTTTCTAGCCTTCTTACATTCTTAGACAGATGCAGTGTAGTGTCACACACAAATAAAAAATAAACAAAAGCCCATTGCAAATTAGATCTATTAATTTTTATCTACCTTATGAATATCTTTGTCTCTTTCTACAGTTATCTTTGCTGACCCTAGTGTAATTCACTTAAAAAAAAATACCTCTTACCCAAGGAACAACATTATAGCTTGGCAGTTCACATACTGATATCAGACTGAAATGATGGTTTTGAATCATAAAACATGTCATCAGCTTTATACCAAACCACCAATAACCTTTGTCCCACTTGCCAGCCCTCCTTTTACTTGTCAATATAAGGCTTACCTGATTGTGTTTCCAATTACAGAGAAGGGAGCCCCTGGTCTGCAAGCTGCAATTGCTTCATCTCTACATTTCCTGGCAACCTCCACTAACTTTTCACCAGATTTATCCACATTGCCCACCAAAAAGGTTTCAGAAGTGTCACCATGGTAGCCATTGTAATACACCTAAACATATGCAGAAATGTAAAGACATTTTCTCATTTTGCATTCAGAAACAGATCATCTCCTTAACTGAATCCACTCTTTCTAGGAACAAGCTATATATCGCAACACATAGACAGGTAAGCTGCATTTGCAAGAAGGAGACTGGTAGAGCAAAACATTTACAGAGGGAAATAAAAAAGCCTGAAAGATCGCAAGGTGTGTAAGGGTTGCCAACGTTGCCAATTAAAAATTCCAGAAAAGCAGAAGCTGTGCATCACTGCCCAGCAGTGCACCAGACAGGGACACTGCCCAGCTGCAGGACATGAGGCTAAGGGGGCTGTTTGCGAGAAGATGGGTTGGGGCCATGCACGGGCTGAAAGGGGCCTTGGGGGGTGCTGGGTGCCCACCCATCCTGGCTGCCTGTCCCTGTGGCCAGGGACCTCCTTGCACCCTGGAGTCATAGGTTCTGCCCCAGTGCTGGCCCTGGGCACTGGGAGAGCAGCTGGTGGCTGGCAGGGAGACTCACACGTCCACAGCCAGCACCCCCCGCTGCAGTTTTGAGGGGAGAGCTATACCCTGCTACCGACACCCAGAGTGAACCCCAAGGTAGGCAGGGGCCAAATCCACAGGCAGCTATTGTAGGTTTTCTTTAATCTTATTTTTTACACTACAATGTGGCTTTAACAGGAGACTTACGATTTCCAGGGATGAATTTTGAGAGAATAAATGTACTGCTCTGGCACTGTAAAATTTCATGTGCTGAAAATGTATCACCCTGTTGAATTATATACATATTGTTTTTTTTTTCTTTTTGATATTTCATAGGTTTTAAACCTTAGCTCTCCCAAAATTCTCTGTCAGCCACAAAAAACCCTTTCTATGCACTATGGAGCTGCGCAACACGCCATTAAAATGGGGTTTGCAGCTTTGCACCATGGCAGGCAGGCCCATAATTGTAAAACCAAGCCAAATTTCCCCACAGAAAGACAAATTATAATGGTGCACATTTTGATCTTCTAAAACATTTTTTCTCCCCCAGACAGTGGGCAACTATGCCTCTATAACTAATTACTCAGCAAGCTCAAACCACTGAACTTTTGCCACTGGCAAGCTATTTGTGAAAGACAGACTCACATTCTTTTTGGTTGAGTCCCAACTAAAAAAAAAATATAAAAAGGGCTACAGACAATTTACCCCAAGGCCAGGTTTGTCTTCAGGCTGAGATGTGAGGAAAATGCAGGCCATTAGGAGCGAGGGGTGTTTTAAAGAAAGGTGAGTGCCAGCAAGGGACCAACCATGATGCCACCGCCCCAACAAAGAGCAGCTGCAATCCTGCGCTCTACACCTTCCTCTGCCAGACCAGACTACCCCTAAATCTTTTTTATTTTTTTCTTTAATGTCCATTGAGCAGGTTTTAATCTAGCTTGTTCATATTTAAACCCAACTAGTTTGTTTTTAGCTCTAGCAAGTACAACACACAAATCCCCAGCAAGAAACATCATCATCCCGGAAAAGCAAACACAGATTTATACATAGGAGAGTTTAAAAATAATGACAATAATAATAACAACAACAATATATTTACTGCAGCCCATCAACTGCAATTACATATTTTTGATGTTAATAAACTACAACCACAGCAACTGTAACACACTAACAAGTTGTAAGAACCAAGTTGTAGGAAGCATTAACCTGGTAACAATAGGCTGAAAACTGCCCTATGCTGAGGATCCAGTCATGGGTAACCCTATTGTCTCTATCTTAAACCACATTTTAAAGTCTACATGATTCAAGCCAATAAAATTTGTATTTCACCTATGAAATGCTACTATCTTAATTGTGCTAGAACGGAATTTTTTCTTCAGATAATTTGTTTATAGTGCTAGGTATTCACACTTAAGAACCTGAATATTATTTAAGTATTTTATAGAACTTGTACACAATTATAAATAATTTGCTGTGGAATATTTACTTTGATTTTTATTGTGCCCACCTGTGAAACATCCCTGTTTTACTCATTAAAAAGTAATCTAAGAGATCAGCTACTAATGCTGAAAAGTAGTATTTTTCCTCAGCTCTTTTGGACTAAGCAACTATCAAACACAGCACAGTTCAATTTTAATTGATAAAAAAAATGTCTTACAAAGATAATCAGCAATTTCCACCCTTGCAGGAATCTTCACATTCACAGAAACATCAGGATTTATTTTATTTTGTGAAAGTAAACAGCAAGCAAATAAATAGATGTCTTCAAAAAGACCAGCAACATTTAGTCAGACATTTGTAAAGAAAAGTGGACAAGATATGCACTTTATGTTAATATAAAAAAGTTTAATTTATTTTATCATGGAAAGTATCTGTGATACGAATCTACATCTTTTTTTTTTAATTCTAAGGCATCATTATTATACTGACAGATAAAACAAAAAATAAAATTAACCTTAATGAGATGCAAAGAAATACGATGTTAAATCCTTAGCTGTTGAAAACTGATTTAGTCTAATAAAATAAGCAAAGCGACACCAGTTCACCAAAGTAAAAATGAAGGCCAAAAATAAACTTTAAAAATGCTAGATCAAATGGTGTAAACCTGACAGTCAGAATTCTAAATTAGAAAGTATTGAGATGGGGAAGAATTTAGAAAGACCAAAAAAACAAACTAAAACAAATCCAGTTCTGGATCACATGTGAGTATACCATGGGAAAAAGGTCATCGACCCTAATTTTAATAGAAAAAATATTTTAGAGAGCTTGAATCTCATGCTCAGAGGTAGGTCTACTGGAGATTTCTTCGCTCCGCCAGTATGAAAATAGTATCAAGTTTCCAAGAGTTCCTTTAATGATTTAAAAAGCTTGTTTTTATGAGATGTTACGCCTTTGTATGTGGCATATTACTGCAAAATAATGGTGAGATTCAAAGGACATCTGTGTTCATATTAGAAACAAATAGCAGTTCAGAAAAATAAAAACACGCACAGCAAAAAGAAAAAACACTTCTGCAAGAGACAAATACATTTGTTTCATAAATGAAATGAGAATTAGGCTTCCAGTTCCTGGGCTTTCTTGCTCCTAAGAAAATCCAGCCCATGTTTATTTTAAATAGCTGTAATTGACGATTCTCTGGAAATATTAAGTCACAGTTACATCACACTATTTCTGTTTCTGCTCAAAAGGTTCAGGGCTTTTATACCAGAAATGGAACACAACACTACCTTCGGGGATTTTAATAAATGTAGGGAACACTGCTAGAAAAAGAGTTGCTGTCCAAATAGACTGACATACACAGGCCAATGTAGCCTCTAATGACAGAGTAAGATAATGTCAGGCCCCACTCAAAATCAGCAGGAAGAGGAAGATCAATCTTGGCAGAGTGAAGGAAAAATGCTGGCTTTCTTCATGTTAGCTCATCTCATACATATCTATCTTCAGCTGCTGCCCAGTACTGTGGTGCTCTGCATTAACTACACAGTGGATCAATAACAATTACACCTTCTCAAAAACATGACACATAGCAGGATTGGGTTGACATTTCACTTAGGCCAACATTGATCTCAGTGCATCTGATTCCAGTCCTAAATTCAAGTCAGGCCTGGCTCTAGCTGGAATAAACACACAGTTAAAAACAAAAAAGGAAACCAGCTGCTTGTGCCTTGGCTCAGAAGTAAACAGCACATCCATCTGTGCATCCCCCATCTCCAATCTACTATTCTTCCTGTTGCTACTAGTGATT
Source organism: Sclerurus mexicanus (assembly GCA_013396755.1). Lineage (NCBI taxonomy): Eukaryota > Metazoa > Chordata > Aves > Passeriformes > Furnariidae > Sclerurus > Sclerurus mexicanus. The sequence continues at coordinate 3,505,117 of VWZF01006833.1, read as the reverse complement.
CTAAAGTTGATCAAAGACTATTTTTTATATGAATTACTCACCGTGACATCAATGTTGATAATATCTCCATCCTGAAGAGGTCGACTGAAACATAAACAGAAAAAAAATAATAATGGTGACAGACAGCTCCCAACAAAGGGAATATAAGAATAAACACCTAATGACATACATAAAAAATCAAGGGGTAGGTATTTTGTGATGGAGGAAGGCAGAGGCAAACAGACTAACCATTTTTAATGTTCAGCTCTCACTACTTTAGAGAACAAGTGTAGCTGAATATAAAATAATGAGAAAGAACTATCAGAAAAACATATCAACACCTGAAAAATCTATCATTATATTTATTCTTTTTCTCTCACTAGGGTTCATATTTTACTTTTTGAGTAGCTGAATGTATTGCAAATATAAAGAAACCCCACATACATTCAAATATATTTATTCTTTAGCCTATACTTATTTTGCTGGATGAAAAAAAAAATTAGACTGTACTGGTTTTTTCCCCCTCCCCACTAAACTCAAAAGGCATTATGCTATTTTTTTAAGTGTTTGGACAAACAGAATAATTTTTTTTTTCCTATTTCACATACATTTCTATAGCAGCTATCAGCATTGTGTGCTAACATGTTCTGTATCTGCAATATGTTTACATATGGCATTTAGTTAAGCTGAAGTATGTTCAATATTAAATACAATTTATTAATTTCAGTTTAACATTTTAATTCCCGGTGGTAAAATGTATATTATTGGGGAAATACCTGTCAGGGATACCATGACATGCCACGTTGTTTACAGAAGTACAAACAGATTTTGGAAAACCTCCATAGCCCAGAGGTGACGGATAGGCATTCTGTCTGATTATTTCATGATGAACAATGGAATCTATTTCTTCAGTTGTCATGCCAACCTAAAAAATCAAACATTACACCCTGTTAAAAAAGCAAAGATAGTTTCTCATATTGGGGAATGTGATTGCAGCCAAGCTTCAATGAAATATTGGATGTTTCAAATACACTGTTTTGATATAAAACACTATACTGCCTATATACTTTATTGATATATGAATCTTTTTTTAAGAGAAAAAGGTTCTAAATAAAGCGTGCAGTAGAAATGAGCACTCAAAGGTTCCTAGAAACCTAAAATACTGTCTACTTCCTTTCTGTTCTTTTTTCCACATTTGCTTTCTCAAAGACACCAATTTCCCATGGCATCTTGTTTCACTAGCTGCTGTAGAAATGTCTTGTTTCAGTGCTTTCAGTCCTTTAAAACACAGTATTACTTTCCCTTTTTATTTGTAAAAGAAAGGATTAAGTCTTTTAACTGCCAGTACATTTACCAAAATGTGCATTTTATGAAGTTGTTTTCCAGGTATTCTTTAATTTTATAAAATACTTGAACATTGGCTTCATATTTTGAGGATATTAAAGTTGCCATACCCTGGTTGATCACAGTGAATCTACAAGCACTTATCCATCATTTTTAGAAATCTTAATTTTTGAGTTTGACACTTTCTAAATTCATCTTTTCCTCACAATTTTACATATTAAAAAAAACAACCTCTCATAAATCATTCATCCATTTTCTGAGTATCCATGGTGTTAAAAATACAAACACTTTAAATAACATTATTCTTGTTTTTCTTTTGGATAAGCTCTGTCTCTGCAATGGTTAGAGCTGAAATTTGAAATTTGGTAGGGAAACCTCTCTCATTGAGAAGGCCTTTTGAGGCTTCCTCTGCAAATTGGTTTTGATTTGAACGAGTGTTGAGCCTTTGAAAATCATACTTTGTACAGATATGAAGATCAGTCTTGGCAGACTGAAGGAAAAATCACAGTGGCTATGATTTTGGAGTAACACATGGAATACAGGTTAGGTTGTGGGGCAGGAGACATACTTAGTCATACACTGAAATATTGAGTGACCACGCACAGTGAATATAGGGGAGTGCACTTGTGTACTGTGCTCAGGATAAAACCACATCTATTTACTCAGCCCGAATTTTGTTCAGCACAAAAGCACCATTGGGCAGATGAGGAGCAATGAACGCACTGCAGATCAGGATTTGGGGCTACTGTACATATCCCCTTCTTTGCAGTAGCCACTGCAGCCCCTGTGCTGGGATGGCAGCCGCAGCCCTGGCACGCTGTCTGTATTAGATACTGCAGCCATTGGCTCTGGATAAACACAGGTTTGCTGCTCCTGCCTTTGCTCACACATCTATCATCTTTAGCCCAAAGACAAACTGAACTGTTGCATACCCAAGTGGGTGCTGTCTGCTGCTGCTCTGCTCAAGGAATTTGACATGGCTTTTGGATACTCAGCAGACAGATCTGTGGTCTCTGCATGGCTTACACCTTGAGAAAAGTTGTGCTTTTAACAGTATCTTCTTTACTTTCAAAGACGCTTTTGATAGCTGGGTGAGGTTGGGGTGGTGTCTACTGCACACCCAGTCTCTTGTTTGGATTATTTAGCAATCTGATGGCATCTAACAAAATATTTCCATGTCTTAAAATCTGCTGCCTTATTCCCAAATTTGTAACTCAAGCTCAGGAAAGCTATCATATGTAATACCATATTGTAATTTTAAGTTCTGCAGGCAGTAAATGGTAATATTAAAACCATGCACAGCCCAAACTGTATTTCTCTGTATGTATGGATTACAATGCACCTTTGTTATACTGGGGGATCTTACAGCCACTAGCTAAAGCACAGGCAAAAGCCAGGTGGGAGGACTGCAAGCAAGGTGGGTTCAGCAAGACAACAGGAACAGGTGGAGGGATGGGACTCTTCAGATACAATAGGAATGTAGAGTTCACCTTATGAGAATAGCCTAAAAGAGCTTGGTTTGTTTAGTCTGGCACACATCTCTATTCCGGTGTGAAGGGACAGACTCAAGCAAAGGCAGGAAGCTGTTTAAATTAAAGAGCAGTGTTAGCACAAGAACAGATGGGTACAAACTGACCACGCACAGCATCAGGCTGAAAAGCAGAAGATGCTCAAGGTCCATGAGGGAGGGGTTTGGAGTATTCTCGCAGTCAGGGGAGTCTTGGACAAACTCGCGTAAAACAGAGGTCACCACCAGACGTGGGCAGCAGTCTCAGCACTGCAACTCCAAATGCTCCCTTCCTCCCTCCCTCCCTCCCAGTACACATCTACTGGTTATGTAATTCTTACCTCATACATCTTCTTCCTCCAAAATATTCATTATGTGTGTGTAGTCTTTTGCTATTATGTATGATTTAGCACATACTACGAACTGTACCATAAGCTACATCATACTGCATACGTACATACTTACACATGATAGTAACTAAAGAATATCTGTGAAATACTGCTCTCAGTCAAAACCCACTCTGCACCCTGATCCTTCAGAAACAGGTATATGTCCTTAGCTTTAAATGAGTTTTACTGTACTGGGAAATAATTGCACATTAAGAAGTTAAAAAAGCACAAAGCTTTATAAGATTAAAGCTTCAGGCAGTTTTGCTATTGGCCATCCCAGCTCCAGAATTAAACCTCTAGGAAAGAGTGATGATAGCTGGAAGAAAAATCCCCTTTTAAGTCAATGGCATTGACCTACAGTCCCCGTCTATCTCTGCATCTCATAGCTACTCAACCCATTTCACCCTCTCCAGTATGCTATTACATGAAATACCAAGGCAAGGCTAAAAAAGCACTTCTTCATCTGCAAAACCTGCTAGCAGGCTCCTCCCTGTACATTATAACTTGGGAGGTATCCCAAAAAAGCATACTGTAGAAACATTTCTGGAAACCATGAGGCTTTATTATCAATTATCAAACTCTGGAAAATTGTGTGGAATTTGGCAGCTGTTTTTTCCAATGGCATCTCTATGAGTTGTGCCAGATCCCACAGGACAGCAAGGGGCTGAAGGATGGACGGGAATGAAGAAGGCAGACCAGCCCTCTAGGCTTGCACACATGCAGAGCTGGAAAGCATGACATATGAGGAAGATGGGCCATGAAATGAAAGGAAAATTGCAGCGTGGGCCATATGAGAAATTCACATGATCTGGCACAATCCGAACAGAGCGAGATTACAGACACAGAGATATCACACCTGAGCCTGCAACTCTAAGCATTGCATAGATTCAAAATACAGAAATAATTAAACAGGCATATCATAAACTGAATCAAAAGTTAGTAAATTCTTATCTTTTCAGGATTTAACTTAAAGTTGGGTGCATATTATGGGAAAGCTAAAAAAAAAAAAAGTAGGAACAAAACCCAAACAAGTGAAATCATAAAAGACAACCAGCCTGTTACGGGACTTCTGTAACTGTTACCTTTAAGCCCTTTCCAGCCAGAAGCAGGACATGACGGGCCAACTGACAAGCTTGACGAAGCCCTTGAATCTGATCTTCATTCTTAATTTCTATGTCGTCTCCCCAGTCTGGTACAATGCCTGTCGTCACATAGTCTGGCTTCTTTATGTGCTTGGAGAAAAAGGATTGAAAATGAAGATCAGAAAACTGAGCATGACAATGGGATCATTTTCTCAGATACTGCCTCCTGCTTCATGGCAGCTTGCCCTTTCTGTCGTAGTATCGACCTTCCTAAGCCATCAGGGCAAACCCTCAAGGCTGCCTCAGAATTTCTTCCACTGCCCTTTTGAACTTAACATTGCCTGTTAGTACTGACTTACACAGTCTGTAAGCCTTCCAGTGCTGAAACCCCAGATACTGCAGCCGACTTTCAGCACAAACAATCTCAAGTTATGAAACTGTGACAAAAACTTAAAAACTCTCCATTTTCTTATGCAAAGAGAGACATTTTCTACAAAGGGCACCTAAACACTGGAAGTGACCGGACAAAGATACAGAATGAGGCTCAAAATTAAAACTGCTCAAATCCTTAGTTTCTCATTCAGACAAAACTCCTAGTAACTTCCATGAGACTGCTTTTTGACTAAGAACCTCAGGATTTAACTTATTTTAATTTAGAGAGTCTTACTTATTCATATGCTGCACCCAAATTTGTCCATCTGCAACACTGTACAGGGGTATCCCAATTTCCTGTGTCAAGGAAAGTGTAATAAACTTCATTGATTGCACACAAGAACTTCTCAGCCCTGGTGTGGGGTGGTGAAATACAGTTTCTGATTTTTAAAAATCCACAGCAATTTCACAACATGTATAAACATGACAAGAACTGTAATGTCTTGCACAAAGATAGAAATGCACTTTCTCTCAGAGGGTCCTGGGCTGCTTCACTGGCTGCAGAAGAATCCCTTTGCCCATGACAGCCAGGCTGAGTTTCTGGCACGCTGGCCACAGGACAAATTTTGCTCTTGATTTTACAAAATACAGACTCAAGCTGGCAGGCAGAAAACAAAGTAGGCACTTAGGCTGTACTCAACACAACCATACAACAACAGGGTGTAGGAGTAAGGAAGACAGGGGTAACTAATAAGCTCTATTGGGACTTTAAATAGGAAGACTACTGTTACTCCTGCAGGTATTTCATTTCTAATATGATAAAAAATGAAACTATTTTTAGTGGACTTACGTCAACAGAATTTCAAATTTCCATTTCTTTCAAATTAATGGCATATCAACCCTAACAACATCCTACTGCAGTAGTTTGGGCCTCAATTTAGAAAAAGAAAAAACCCCACCATTTGCTGGATTAGCAGCTCCATACACAGCACCACCCTCGCTGTCCGCTGTCCCCTTGGAGGGCAGAGACATGACCCTACTGACCTCTATGGTCTGTTAAGGGAGAAGCCCAAAGAAGTGCTGGTACATTCAAATGTCTACGTGGACAGTTTCACACCAATGTCTTAAAAAACACCGTGTTATTTTAGAGTGATTTCTGGCATAATCTATATAAAAGTAATAACTTTGCCCTCAAGTTTTCAGAGTTCATAGACATGGACTGATTTTTACAGCCTGAGAACTCTGATCTGGGAAGACAACTTTTCATTATGACAATAAATTTCTCCCTGTTTATTCCAGAAGAAGCATCTAAATACAGAAAATAAAGTTTGCAAGTTCTACAATTTTTAAGCTTTTGGAAATATATAGAGCATGTAACCCTATATTCTTGCTGCACACAGAGCTTCCACAGCCCCTACATCCAGCATTTTTATCTGCTTTCCTATCTAAAACTTTTTAGAATTTCTAGCCCATGGAAATACTGTATATTTGGCATAAGAAATCTATAATAACATGGAAAGCAAAATTTTAAAAAGTACTAATATACATCCTGAAAAGCACTGTTTAAAAAGGGTGCTTTGGTTTCTTTTGGCTAAAGGAAAGACACTAAACAGTTAATCTGTATGCTGTAATTAAATGGGGGGAAAAAAAAAAGAAAAAAAGGAAACCAGAAGTGGAACACATGTTAAATTTGCATTTGCATGAAAAAGTCCCTCTTGGCTCTAAAGCAAATAAAAATAAAAGTATATGCTGCAAGGGAAAAAAAGCACTCAGACAAAAAATTCGAGTTTAGAACGTGCTGTGGGGTTGCAGGGCAGCTACCAGCAGGTATTGCATGTTCCCTTCCCAAAGCTGACATAACCAAATAACAAAATCTTCAGCAAAATATAAACATTTTTCTAATTAGCTTGATAGAGATTTATACATGAAAGAATTCAGATGATCATGATTGATTCCTATTGACTTCTGGTAGGACTGTCTATAATTGTTCAAAACAAGAATCTGGACCCAGAAGTACTGACAGATATTTACAATACTCCACATTTATACTACTATAACTGAACAAGCCCCCGGTTTGAACTCCCGAATAAGTAGACACGCCACCGTGTTTAACATGATAAACAGCTGAAAACCAGGGCTCCTATTTCAAATACCAGACCAAGCAACAGGTCAGTGATCCAAACCCCCAGGTGCTGGACAACAAACACACTTGATCATGACTGCACTCAAACTCTATATTGGTTGACTAACACATCTGGTAACAGACATTGCAGTACCTTAGGAACTTGGTGAGCTGGAGAAACCGTGGCTGGCCAAACTATACTATAAGCAGTATTTCTTTGTCCCTGAAAAAAGAAGCATCTTTGCTGCTGATTGCTTGAATGCCTGTGCAGGTAGTTACGACTGCACGAAGAAAAGATTATGTGGCAGCCAGTCACGGAACCTGTTAACAGATAAGTTAAAAATGGTTAACATTTTCTTCCTATTTTCACATCACAAAATGGAAAGGATGCAAAAAGAAGAGCCCCATGTAAAACAAAGCACAGAACTAATGTAGTTGCCAAGAGCAGTTCAAATCTTGTAGTGTTAAAGAAAGAGCAGTAACAAGAAACGAGAATAAAAACACTTCCCAAACAGTACTTCAGAGCTTTATAAAATACCAGATCTGTTTTGGTTTGATGCATTAGAAAGCAGTGTGGGTAAATTCCCCACAGTTTACAGACAGAAGTGATGCTCCAACTGCCCCCACTTGGAGAATTCTCATGGCCAGAAGCTGCACTGTTTAAGGCTTGGCAAACCAGTGAGTAAGGGACAATAGGAAGAAGAGAGAAAAAACAAAACAAAAAAATTAATGTTGTTTCAGACACTATTTTCAACTGCATTTTTGCAAAATTGGTCACAGATTTGAGCATAACAAAGGTAATGTTGCTCTTTGTCTTGTTGTTCAAGACACAAGGAACAGGGTTCATTTTGTCTTGCCTAGCAGGGCAACAGAACAAACTTTAGAAGAATCTTGGCCAAAGGCAACTGAAGAGATTAATGTTTGTAATCTATTTGGAATATTTGAATCAGATTTCCATTTAATTCACATGGGAATTCAGGATAATAGTTCATCAGTTTCGTTGCTCAAACTTAGTTGTTGGGCAATAACATGTTTTGCCCCCTCAAAAAAGAAGAAAAAAAGGAAAAAGGGGGAAATAATGGGCATTGGGGTTCAAATGTTCTCAGAGACATCAAAACCAAAATAATGCACCACTAAAAATGATGCTAGCATCAAAACAGGGAAATTCAAAAGGATTACTGACACTGCCCAATTACACTACAATTACACATAGTGTATATTTCCATTACTCAAATGTTCTACAATCAAAACAGAGGGTTTTTTTGAAACATTGTTTAACATAATAGTTGATCTGCTTCTGAAAAATGTCATTACGTACACAAACACAAGAGCAATTTTGTGGCAAGTAATCCAGACGAATAATTATTCTTTAGTAAAAAGTTTTTGTTTAACCAGAAGTAACTAAACATTTTTATATCACAGAAATGAAGAAATTAATCTACTTCATCTTTTGTAACTACCTAATAATGACTTTTTTTAAGAAGAGTGTCTTCCATATATTGCATGGTTTTATTTTACTGTACCTTCCTTCCCTTCCTTTGGCTGCATTTATCATATTCAGATACAGAAATCATCCTTCCACAGGCACACTCATCCACAGACAGTCCTTCTACAGTATTCCATGACATACAGGAGATTCAAGTTATGCACTCGCGTTTGGAGCCCCAAGCCCCAGACTGAACGAAATAGTTGCATCAGGTTTGCATTTGAAGTGTTCCCGTCTCTCTGCACACTCATCAGTGCTACATTTAGTTAACAATCTCTGAAAGGTTGTAGAAACTTTTACTCAATGCAAGCAAAACTTTACTGTTGAGGTTTTTTTAACTGTTGATAAGGAACAAAGTGGAGCTGAAGGGTGAGGCTCAGATCAAGCTCTCACTATAAACCAAGCACCCCAGTGGAAGTTGCCTGCTTCAAAAGGGAAGAAAGTGTTTCCGAGGAAGTGAAGCTGCCCAGTTAACAGAGGGCTGGATTGGTTTGGTGGTCTATTAATTAGAATTTAATCAGCAGTCTCATAATCTACTGCTTTCCTAGGGTCTCCTTCACAAGGGAAAAAGCATTGTCCAATTAACAAAAAAATCCCCAGAAAACCAAAAGCAGAAAGGGCCACCTAACCTGCACCTGTAAGTGTGTCCAGAGAACCCAAAGCATCCTACGAACTCCCTGGCAGGCTTTTTCTGGAAGCTGGAAGCACAGAATCTGCCGAAGTAGCAACTTTTGGGTCATCTGAAGTAGAATTCACTCTGCCAGTGTAAGCTAAGGTACCCCTTCTATGGAGTGCAGTGGAAATACCTTGCTCTTACCACAGCTAAAGGAACTATATGTTGAATACTGAATATATTGAAATTCCACACTCACTGATGTGGTCAGCTGAAGTCCATGTGGACATCAATATGTGAATATGGATTTCAAATGCTCTCCTTGACGCACGGTACACTCCCCAGGCACCTTGTTTACCGTGTTCAAATTTAATCAGGGGAGAAAAGGTGCAAGTGTGCTTGTCAATTATTCACAATACCAACTCCCAGATACACTCTCTTAAATACATTAAAACATACTCATGGGTTCATGCCTACCGACTAACCCACATTCAGAAGGGATACCCTTGTATTTGGAATAAAATTTTTACCTCTATTCTCCCAAAGAGATACTACAAGTGTTGTCACAAAATAACAGGATAATAAGGTACTGTAACCTGTTGTTATTCTACTAACTACTCATTATAAACCAGATGCATACAAAAATATCTACTACTTGAACAGATTAAATACGACATGCAAATAAATATCACCATAGTATAATACAATTCCTAAGTGATGTCACAAGAATTATAAACACAGGACAACTAATCCTTTATTTGAAATATAAAAAATTATAAGAGAAAACATTCTTTTACAAAGTAAAAATAAAATTAAATAAAATGCCATTAAAATATAATGAAGTTACTGGTTTATAATGAAAATCTGGACTCCATCCACACACTTCCTTCCTTAAGAAGGCCTTCTAATGCCTCCACAGCTTCTTTTATTTTTTAAGCTCCCATATTCACAGCTAATTCGATATAGCAACATCATCAATCATCCAAGACAGGAACAACTGTCTGTATTCTCCAAGTCTGGCTCAGAGATTCCCTCCACCCCATCCCTTACAACCATCAAAGCTTTTCTCAGTGCCTTTATTTACTTCTGCAACACTGGTGCTCAAGCACATCCTTTTTGTTAAGCTTTCTGTGTTTATTAACTACTGCAAGACAGTTCATAAACATGGGCTTTGTGCATCTTCCAGCAGAAACTGCAGCGGCTGGAGAGAGCCCGTAGTGTGCGGCCGGGTAGCCTGGTTACCGAGCAGCACAGCCAGGGTGCAAAGCTGACCCTTTACGTGTTTATTCTGTTCCCCAACAGCAAGGCTACGTCACCTGCCACGAGTAACAGTATTTACTATCAGCTGCAGTGAGGAGAATTATCACCAGTGCTCCCGAATCCCATCAGCAGACACGAGGCAGCAAGCACAGAAAATTACTGCCAACTGCTCCGCTGACTCGGCGGTGAATCCCACTGTGCAATCTGGGTGCACGCACGTCCTGCTGGAGCCGACAGATTCCTCCGCACACCTTCCACACCTTCATTTGTATTAATAATGTAAACGTGCACCGTGGGCTCTTGTGAACTAGCAGATTAATTTATCTTGTGTGGAAATCACATTTTGTTTCCTTTTCAACGAGTCAGTCAGAGGGGCTGAATACAGCATTCAAGAATTATGATGGGTGGGAGCATTTTTAAGTGACTGATTTTGCAGCGAAATGTGCCCTATATTTATTAGCCTTTTACTCTAGGGCTATTTTAATTGTTATCTGTTCATGCATGCTACACTATATAATGAAATGCTCCCATTTCACTCATAGAGTGGAGAGTTTTTTATGTGTACCTCTATTAATGACCCTTAATTAAGTTGATTTTAGTAATTTAAATGCGATTTTCCTCTGGTCAAGAAGTATTTTTAACGGGAGATGTTGGAAATGAACTCTCACATAAGCCCTTTTCTAATGCTTCTAGTTTAACAGTTACAGCAATTTATCAAGCTATGTTTTCAATGAATGAGATGTGGGGCAGCCATGCAAAAAACTGTTCATATACATGATTCATCAAACATGGTTGTTAGCAACCATTTTTTTAGCATTTATTTATAAAATGTTTCAATTTTCCAAGCAACTAGCAAAAACATTACCAATGGATAAACTTCATGACAGTTCTAAGCTACAATAAATACAAGAGTACATCTTAAAAGAGACAAAAAAAATAATGCATTTTTAAATAATTTTGTCATAGTATTAACAGGAGCACAGTACCAAAATTATTTAGGATTTCAAGAAATAACATCCAAATCATTTAGGAAATAAATTAATTTGCTCTTGATAAAGTTAACGACATCAAAAGCATTGTTCTGACAACTCTTTTCAAAATATGTGATTTAATCTTTTTTTTAAATGGAAGAAAAAGAATGACTGTGGAGATTCTCTTTGTATATACCGACTTGGAGGTAAAACACTAGAGATCTTTAATTTGACTTGTCAAATAATTTGAATATTCCATCATAATTTATCTTCTTGTGCAAATATTCATTTTGCTGAAAGTCCAGAGGAATAAAATTTTAAAGTGAGGTGCTTAAAATCACTGTGGGTAACAATATGTGGAATCCAGCCAATGCAACTAGGTAAGAATATATGGCGTTTTGCTGCTAATTACCAAGCATTCCTATTTTTCAATCCAAAATAATGGCTGTGGTTTGAAAGACTTTTCCTTGTAATTGTAATTCTAACTGTCTAATAAAACACTGACTTCATAATCCCCCTGTCGCAAGGGTATGCCCAAGCTTCAAAAATAGGATGGGAAAGATTAAAGGTTCTTTCCAGCTCTGTGTAACCTGTGTAGCAGAAGAGCAGCTCACATTTCACAAGCAATAACCTGTGCATTTGCTAAAAAAAAAAAAAAGGAAAAAACCCCAAGAACAACATAGGGAAATGCCTGAGGCAAAAGTTGAAACTGATTGGGCAAAGTAGAAGGACAAGAGCCCTTGAAATTAAACAAAAGCAAATTCATTCTGTTGACAGATGTTGATTACATCAAAGCCACAAAAGAACTTTTTTTTTGTTTCTCTTTTTTTCCCTTTTTTGCAACTAATACCTCCACATTTTCTGTACACTAAGGATATAACGTATCTTAATCAACATAATCCAACACATAATAATTTTCAAATTTGGTAAAAGTATCTTGTAATGAGGTCTTAACGACAGGCTTCTCCAAACAAGAGTGTATTCACATGGTCATGTCTGCATACCCGTGCTGGTCACGCCATCATCAGCCCCTTACTTCCAGGGGTTAACTGCTCTGGCAGCCAAATAAAATACAGAGAGCGCTGTGTAATTATGGAGACAGTCAAAGGGCAGACTCTATTTTGAAATCTATTTGCACAGACAAGGTCTTCCAATTTCGCTTACAGGAAACAAGCTGGTAAAGGGGGTCTCCTCCTCTCCAGATGCTTTCCACACGTTTTTCCCACATCAGGAAATCGTGGACATGGACACCATGCAGCACTGTTTCCTGCATTGCAGAACTATGTCATTACAAGAAGAAGAGCAAGTCCATGCTTGTGAGAAGTATTTCCTCCTAATTGGATGCATTAGGGGAAAGCAAAACCCATAAGGACTACTGAAAAAGTGACTAGCAGCAATTTGTAAACAGGACGCAGTCACAGCTGTCATGATGGTACTGGAAAAGAGAAAACAGAAATGAAAGGGTAAAAACACTCTGTTTTTAATAGCATGATTGGGGAAATGAAATATTCATCAGGATAGATGTGACTTCAGTTACAACAGCAACACATTGGTGAAAACATCAACAATAGCATGCTTATGACTCTGCCCTGATAAACTGAAACATAGACCAGTATCTTGCAAACATTATATTCTAATTGGGATCGTTTTATTTAATTATTTAAATTATCTGAAAATTAATGACAGGATTTGTTTAGTTAATAAAGGCATTAACAGAATTGCTGTTCTTGTTACTCTCCTAAGAGGCAATAAAGCAAGGAACAGTCAAATGCCAACCAACTCCAAGGAAGCAGAGTCAGGCCCTCTGCCAACATCACTGGGACTCCGCCACGTCACAGAAAAAAAGTCAGTTTTGGCCCTCAGTTATGCTCCCTGCTAATTACAGTTCTGCCCTTACTTCATGCAGAGCGAAACTGGGCAATTTGTTTTGCTGTATGCCAATACAAATGAGCTTTTAAATTTGGCGTAAATTTATAAACCATATGGAAACAGATTCTTTACTTATTATGATTTAGTCTAGACTAACAGACTAAAATGATGAATCAGTGCCTTCTGGAATAGTTCCGTGCTTCTGATTCATTATTCAGTCAAACTTAGGGCCAACAAAATAGCTTTTCTACAAGTTGGTAAACTGGGAAACCACAGAGAATCAGAACTCTTCTATTTACAGGAAGGATGACAGCCTAAGGGTACTTCATCCCAATAATAACAACATTCAAGTACCAGTGCCCAGGTCATGACAAGCCATGACCCTCCTCATAGCTCGTTCAGGAAGCTGGCTTGGTGCCACCTTTTATCAGCAGCAACCGACAGTGCAACTTTAACAAACAAGAAGAAAAGGAAAAATTAATACAATATCCTCAAAAACTCCTTTGACCAACTGAGCAGTTCTGTATATATTTTATATATATATACACACACACGCACACAGAGTCACACACCAAGGCAGCATAAGCAACAAATGGATTGAGTAAAATTCCGGTATCAATAAACAGTACTTTCCCATTTTATTACAGGATTTAAAGAATGAAGAATGCAATCTAACTGTATCTGAATGATATTCATTAATATACCAAAGAAAATGAATTGCCTGTTACAGAAAACAGGATCGGGCTGTACAGGCTTAACTTGGGAACAGGGCACTGCATTGCTCTATTCTTCAACAGAGCCTTCCATCCCAGTGTTATTTCTACTACATTTTCTCTCTACGATAGAAAAACACAAGTGGAAAATAAAAAGACAGTGTTGTCTAAAGCAGTATCACAGCAAAATGGAACAAGTCCAGTACAAAAGCTGGACAAAGCAATATTAAGAGTTTCAATCACAGTTGATATCAAGGGAATTTAGGCTCCAGAACACAGCATCTGGCAAGTATCAGCTTCTGTGACTAGCAGAAGAAACATTCCTATTATGTTACTGCATTCCTATATTGAGTAAATTAATTTATCATAAAGTGAATAAATTAGAATGAGAAACATAACTGCTCAGGCTTGCATATTTAAATACATTTTTCAATCACTTTCTATCTATCTTTAGGTTTTTTAAAAGATCAGAGAAATTACTTTTGCTTGCAAGATTGGTTATTCCATTAATTATTTTGTTTTTTTAGGGAAGTAGCAACTATTGGAACAAGTTACATAGTTTAAATAATAGCAGTTGTTTCAGATTAAAATAATAAGCTATTCAAATAGGCCTTACACACAGCACAATACCAAACCTTGTTGTTTATGTGCACCCACCCACAGCTCCAACATTCACTGAATCCTACTGGGATAAAATCTTTTCAGGTGCTCTGAGAAACAACCGTTTTTCAACTGGCATGTTTATGTCCTACATACATGCCTGAATCAATATTAAATGTTAAAAATAAATCCTGTTTTAACCTCTTAAAGTTCCACCACAAATGGAAAAAATATATCTGGATCACCACCAAAAAAAAAAAAAAGTTTCCCACAGAAATATTTCAGTGGGAGAGCAACACTACTGAAGTAAGAGTAATCTTTGCATGGAAAATATAAGAATGCTCCTGAACATTGTAACAGGATTTTCTGCATAGCTTGAAACACGGGAAGAGAATGGGCAGTCTTTTTCCTGCACAAAATATAAGACCCATTGCAGTAAGTATTTTCAATACACCTGCAGCCAAACCTCTCAGGACACAAAGATGATTTCTGAATCATAAGCCAGTCTTATCCCAAAATTAAGAAAAAAAAAAAGTGCCCATGGCTAGCAACACTGGGATGAATACCTTGACTAATTAAGATCACATTACTACTCATTTGGTAAAAATGACAGCTAGCAGCGTTTCTTGGTTTGTGTTAGAAGTTGTTAATTACTTGTATTGTCCTATTTTCACATGAAAACACGAGTTACATTAGGACAGTTAAGTCTGAGAAAACATGTATGTGTCCTTTGCTAGACTGAAAAGCATTCAGGTTAGGGAATTACATCCTCTAACCCAAATTTCAAAATATATGAGCAGCGAGGTGTAAGAGTTTACAGCTGTTTCTACTAAACTACTGTGGTGGTAGTGGAAATAAGCTCCTTTTTTTTTTTTTCAAGAAGATGCTCTGCACAAGGAAAATGTTCCAATCAAGAGCTTGCTGCAGATAACTCATAGCATCCTGATTAAAACATTTATTTTTAAACCTGCTAGTCATTTGTATGTGCTATTAATGCATAACTTGGAAGCTTATTCATAAATAAGTGACATTTGGGTCACCGAATGAATTATAATAACAGAATTATAGATCAAATTTGGAAGAGTACAGTATGTTTGGGAGCTGTTTTAAATGTTTTAAAATATCTTTCACTTATCTTCTTGCTTAACATTTACAAAGACCTCTTTCTTGGATAAAAGTTCCTGTTTATCAAACAGTGATACAGGAAGAAGTTGTTTACATTTTCAGAAGTACCAACATACATCACTTATGACAAAAAAACCAAGCACTCCATAAGAAATGCTCAATCACTGTCAATCATACACACTAAAATATACATAAACCAAAGCATGTGGTGTGAACTGTACTAGATTCACACTGAACACAGAATTACAACTATAACAAACAAAAAACCAAATAATTACTGGTGACTCACAAGCTGATTTACACATCTCACCAAACTACTGGAAAGGTAGGTAACCATAGAAACCTGTCAGACTAAATTCTGTACTTTAAAATTTGTATTTAGTTTAAAATGCTGACAATTATGTTTCTATTTGACAAAATCCATACTTCTAAAGGCTTCCATTTTTTGCTTTGGTACGTCAATAAATGCTTAAAATTATTTTGTCTTTTAGTTACTAATAATTTGCCTTTTATATTTGATTTCACCCAAGTAAAGATTGCAGTTTATTTTCTGTAATATAAAATATTAATATATTTTAATATTGAAAATTATTTTCTAACATTTCTTTAATGACTGAAATAAATAACAGTATAAAACAAACACTTCTGCACTTACTATTAAATGTTTTGCATATAGACTCGTTTACTGCTGCACACTAGCAAAAAAAAATTACTCAAATTAACTGTTAAAGCTGAAATGCTAATAGCCTTTTCAACTTATAGTTCTTTATCACTAACAATTACAATTTGCATGGCTTAAAATTTAATACTATGATTAGTACTAATGTGCTATATTTTACCTCATAATCTAAATGAGTAAAATATTATTTTTGTAGTTCACTGACTCTTATACTTAGGCTGTAATGTTCAGTGTGTATTTCATTATGTAGATGAGCAATGGATGTTGTCTAACATGATTTAAATGGGTCAACAGTATTTTCCTATTCACATTAATCATCCAGACAGCCACAGACAGAAGAACAAGAACCTTGAAAACTAACCCAGGAAATCTTTTTTTATCGCAGACTCTTCCCACTACTCCAAGAAAAGCAAACACATGCTACAGGAGACGGGAGCCTCGGAAACTGGGGAGCCAAGGCTGGGCGCTGCTCCTCTCACCAGTGAGCAGCTCCTGCCACAGCTGGTGCCGGCAGCGGGCAGCGCTCCCTGGGCTGCCACGGCCCCGTGCCAAGAATGATTCTTGTCCTGCAAAGTTCAATGGGAGCTGTGTGTTGACAAACTGAGCAAATTTGAATCAGCAGAATTCGTTCTTGGCACGGGGACATGCAACTGTGCTGAATGCAAAGGCGTGCTGCCCGCTGACGCTGCGCTGGCAGCCGGGGTGTTCCTGCACAGATACACTTGTCAGAAAACTCCCACCAAAGTCAAAGGACACAGGATGAGGCCATTTATTGCCAATTGTTTATAAAACACATCAAAAATTAAGGGTTCTATTCTCAAGCCATGTAACTGCCCTCTGCAGCCCGTTTCATATAGGGCATATTGCAAATAAAATCACAATTTATAAATAATGTAGCACTTCTGTAGAAAGGGAGGCTGTTCTAATAAATGAAAAACGAAAAGAACATAAGTATAAAAGAGGCAGAAAGTAACAGGATTATCGTGTACCAAACATTCAGACTTGTTTATTTAATAATTATAAAAAAAGAAGCCATCAAAATTGCCTCAAAGTACTGCCATGGCACAAAATCTCTGTAAAGGCAGAGATGACACATTTTCTTATATTATGGTGTGACAGGGTTGACAGAGCTTGCCTGAGAAACCCCACACTGCTCATACCACAGGGCAGATCCTGTTGGACAACACAGGGGAGGTCTGAGCTTCTTGGAGATGGGATGCATAGGCTGTAAGACAACAGGCAGCCAGGTGGTGGGACTCCTTACCTCCTCCCTTATCACTGCTGGACATCCAGCGACGGATGGTTAAGCTTTACCAAGCAACCACTCTCCACAGCCATCCTTATATCACAATGATGTCAACACAGCCATAGATACTTCAGTCTCTCTTCCAGTAACAAACTTAAACCATTGAAACTAGTCTTGGTTACCACTGAAAGCAGCTGTTGCTTGCTAAATAGGTGTCAGTAATAACAGCACACATAACATCTCTTCTCCAGAAACTATACTGGCCACTCACTTGCCGCCATTTACTTGCCAACACAACCCCAAATTACTCACTTTGAGATATGAAAACCAACAATACGACTTGGGCACTTGGCCACTGATTTTCTCTGACAGCCTTCACCATTTTCACCAGTTTCACTTCCTTCACCATGTTTTCACTTCCAATCCGTACAAATAAGTGAAGGGGAGTAGGAACTGAACTTCAGCTTTTAAAGTAAACTAATCAACATATGGCAAAGTAGGAGCTTTCCAACTTTTCAGACTTCACAAGACTTAACGTGCAACACTCATGCCCTGGACAAGTGTTTCATCAGTACATAATGTACAGCTGGGTATAACAAGCACCTTAACTGGATGCAGTAACTCATCAGTGCAGAACTAAGGCACCTGTGGGCACTGACCTGGTAGCTAATTTACACTAAACTAAACAATTACCACCACCATGACGTGTAAGGTTCAGTCTTTACCATGACTTTTCCTAGGTGTCAGGAACACGGAGGAGAAGTCAGCATATTTCATGGTGGAACAACCCATGTGCAAGTCAATATATCTGGCACACTCATTTGTCCTGTGTCTTGTCCCATGTGATGGACATCAGGAGGAATTAAGACAACTGACGTTCAACATCTGCAAGCTTCTACAACGCATCTTTGGGACTGGCTCTAGCCCTGCCCATCTGGCCCTTTGCTTTCCAGTGAGAAAATACCTCTAGATCCCAAGAGTTAGCTGGGAGTCCTAAGCAGTAAGAAAAGACCTCTGGTTTTCTCCACTGCCCAATACACCATGGTCAACACCCCAGTTACTACGAGGGGAGACTTCCTGGAGGAACTGCAAGAAGCACTCATTGAAATAAAAAGAAGAAATCACAAATAGCAGCAGCTACTTAATTCCTAGAGAGAAGATGATGCAGTCCAGTTGTACTTTGGGCAGTGCCTCTTACATCCAAATCTTGACCTCGTTCCCTGCCACTTCTCCTGATGGACACTGTACAGATATCAGTCACCCACATGACACCTACCTCCTGCAGACAGTGCTCCAAGGATGGGTATGGCAAGGCCCATGACAGCCACTCTACACACAGGCCAACTTTAAAAAAAAAAAGAAAGAAAACTTCACGTCTAAACTATCTTCACTAGGCTATTCACTCACTCTGTACAGTTTACTGGACTATTCCACTGTGATTTTCTAAGATGGATACAGTAAGCAAAGGGTCTTTTGCAAGAAATTAGGTCTCTAACTGCTTTTTCTAGACTGAAAGGGGTTTACACAGTTCTTTTCTGCACAGATAGTAAATCTATAAGAAGAAATAAATGTTTTTCTTTTCTCAAGATGAAGATAATCTATCTAAACATGACAGACACTTCTTCAGAGCAGGCTTAGCTTCCTTGTCTGAAAAGCTGTGCAGTAATCTATGAAATTCTCTATGGGGACATCCACTTAATCAATTACTAGTTTGCAAACTCAACACTTTCATATTGTCTTGCATGATTTGTGAAACACCCACCTCAACTCTCTTTTGTTGTTGTTGTTACAGGTTTGTGGTTTAAATACACAAATTCGTAATAGTATTGTGCACTGGAGAGTCAGATTGGCATGGGCAGAAATCCACACCTGGATCCACAGCTGGATCTCCCAGCTGCTCTGGCAGGAGCCAGCTGCTCGTAAGTGATCAAAAGTTTCCATAAGAACACATCTCAAGTATGTATGCATGTATTTATTTATTTGGTGCTTTGGTTAGATAGAAAGAGTTCCAGAGGCAGACCTGACATGAGACAAAATTTATAAAGATATGCATTGCATAAATAGAAAAAGTTTTGTTAAGGCTTCCTATTCAATTTGATACCAAAAAGGGGCAATGTTTTACTCCAAGTAAAATTTAACCTGACTAGAAGAGAAGGGTGTATAGCTGCATGTCACACAAGGCATGGGCACATAGTGCATTCCTCATGGGGAGGACTGAAAAAACAACTGAAAAACAGGCTAGTAGTAAAGCCATGCACGTGGCAAGAAGTACATATCAGTGCTATTAAGAAGTTGCAGTGATCCTGGCAGCCGCTGATAATGCACTGAGAGTGCAGACCCACCGTGACTGTGCTTTACTAAACTGCAAACCTGCACGGGGAAACACTGATGTCTCAATTTTACTGGTGATTATTTTTCTAATTAAAAAACCAGGTCAGTGAAGTTGTTCATTAAACCTCTACCCAGGTGTGATTCATGATGCACTATAAATTATTCTGAGAATTATAAAATAGAGCTGCACAGAGAGTGCAAATCCTTCAAGTCTGGAGGGAGTGCTGGTGCTCCCACAACTTTCTGCAGAAGCCTGGCCACACAACCAGGCAACTTCTTTGTTCAACTTTTTATCTTTGGTCTGACTCTTGGACGAGTTTGGCTCAACACCCGATTAAATTCTGAGTGAGAAGCTTTGGTGCTGAAATATATGAAAGACATGGTCACAGAAGTTGTATGTATTGACAAAATCATAGCTGAGTCACGCACAGGAGGAGGTCTCAAATCCTTTTGACTCTAAAGTCATCCCCAAATCAGTGAATTCAGTCAATTATGTGCTAAGAATCCCCCTGCATAATTTTATCTTGGAAAATGTGAAGTTTACTTCAATCCATCTGTATGACCTACTGAAAAGTGACGTGACTGTGAATTTGAATTTACAGCCCTGGCCACAACTTTATGAATGTCAAGGCTCCTGATTTGCATTCGGTAAGCAGCTACAGCAAAGTTGATTCTGACGTGGCTGCTCCCCTGGCAACACCACAGTCATCAGAAGTGATGTGGCCATGCCCTGCCATGCAGTGGTTGCTAAGCCATCATCACCACTTGTCACACCAGAGTGCACAGGAGAGTACCTTGACCCCAGCAGATTTTCATCTGGCTGAACTTCCAGATGCCAAATCCCACCACCAATCCATTTGCAACCCCCATCAGATACTGCATCCCACAGTTACTGTTGCAGCAAAACCTGCCAAAGTTTGTCCTGCAACCATTTTATTCTATACCTGATTTTGTGAAGCAGCTTTTACAAAAGAGTTATTTGGACAAAACAGACTTCAAATGAACAAAACAAGACTGTCTTTATCAAGCAGGTTTTAGAAACAGCCATTTCTGCAATCTTTGCATTGTTCTGCAATGAAATTTTTTCCAGAAAACATGTATTAGTTAAGGAGAGTATTCTACAACCCAAAACTCTTAGACAATATAACGATACTGCTCAGAAAACTGCTGGGACAGAGCTATACCAGCAAAATAATTCTTGCTGGTACAACTTGATCTTTTTGAGAAACTCATTTAAGCTTTTCCAGAAGGGAAATCTTCTCATGAGCTGAACTTCTGCTGATTTAGCAGAGTGTGCCAGAGCATAAATAAATCTCTATAAACCCAGGCAAATCCCACTACCTTATTTGTTTCTTTAAAGAATGCCCATTTCTGCCATGACTCACAGGAAGTATGTTAATCATCAGTGCAGAACAACCAGGAGTAGGCTGGAGAGGTGAGAGCTGTCTAGTCACCTGCCAGGTGTTAGTTCAAGAAAGCACATGGCGAGGACATTAACCCTTGTCACCACCTACTCATTCATCCACGATGCACAAGTGCGACTCGATGCTCAGGTCTGCACAAAACAGTATGGGGGACACTCCCTGTCAGTGTCAAATCAGGATGTCTTTGTAAGATGAGTATCCAGTTGGTCCAGTGGTGAAGGACCTCAACAAACTCCAGATGAATTTACAAGGACACTAAAGAGCTGAGAACTCAAGCAGCATGTAAGCAGATCTGCAGTGACTGCACCATTGATTATATAAAGCACGTCCCTTTTACTTGGAAGGAAGCTAGGAGCTCATTGTTGCTTTTGTCCAACTCCATCTTCATCTGTCTGTCAGAAAACCTGAGACTGAACAGCTGGAATTTATGTGAGAAACAATTTCTTTGCCATTTTCTTTCAATGTTACACCACATCCATTGACTTTCATAATTTAAAAAATATATAGGGCAGAACCTAATTTACGTTTATGTACAAGAAAACAGGAAACATAATCTGAGAAGTGTATGCATTTCTTCAGAGAGCATCTGATATGCTGTAAGTATTAATGCATAAATTCAGATTGTTTTTGTTACTGCAATAGTTCTTCATGGTTCAAGATGAGCTTGATCTAAAACTGAAACATAGCTTTAAACAGGTTTTAACAATGAATACCTGGAAGTAAACATCTTTCAAATGTGAAAGCTGGAGACTTCACACAGCTGGTTAGAGTGGCTGGCTATTTACAATCTAAACTCCAAAGAGAACAGCGTGACTTTCAAAAACACTCATGAAAGTTTTCTCAGGCTGCACGATACAGAACATGTCTGCCAAAAGACCTCCAAGGAACTCTGAAGAGCCCTTTATTCTCCTTTCTAAGGCTTCCATGCAGCAGGGCAGTTTGTTGAACACTTGGTTTCCAACATTTTCCTTTTTGGTCAGAAATTAAGAAGTACAGGGAAAGACAACTGCTGATTTAGAAAGGACAACATCTCTGAAAGGAGAACAAACAAACTTTCCATATTTTGTTTCTATGTCATAAAACATTTCCAGCATTTTCCACTAAAATAATGTTTTCAATACGAAGTATATTGAGGGAATTAAAAAATTCGAACTTCCTTTGTCCTCCAAGGAACAGCCAGTTATCATATGGATAAAGCCTTTTGCCAATGAACAGTTCAGTTGGTAAATGTTACCTTAAATCATTTCTCCCAGATCGTTTTAAAAACATAGCAATATAATCTAATAACTATGTCAAAATAGAGAATTCTGGCACTTTTCATAAGACCGAACATAGCCCCATACTATATTTTCCTTCCTGAACTGCATCCAATAAACTATAAGACCTTACCCCATGGTATACAAATTTTCATGCATATTCTCTCACATTTTAATCCTACAATTAAACTATGCACTATTCTGGTTACACAACACACTTTGTCAAGTGAAGAAGACCGCACTTAGAGAATTATATATGAATGTGAATCTATTAAAGATGGGGCATTTGTTTTCCATCACATCTCTAACCCAATGCAGCAAACCAAGATGAGGATAAAGCCAATATTAAATTATCCAAGCTGGACAGACTACAATAACAAACAATATGCAGTTGCTTTCAGTTTGTGATTGAAGAAATCCTGGGAATTTGATAGAAGATTTTTATTTAGAAAGCAAGTTCATTATCAGTTTGTTTCAGCTTCCTACATGGTAGTCCACACTGCCACTGAAGGATGCTTAGAAAAACCTATGCTCAAAAAGCCCGAAGAACAGTGAACCAACAGGTCACAGGCAGGAAGGTTTGTTCCCAAGCACAGAGCAACTTTGCCCCTTCTGTGGATGTTTTTGCCTGTCTGACAGGCAGTTCACTCTGACATTTATTGGAGAAGCACCCTGAACAAGAGCACCATACCCTGCAGCACTGGCTGGCAGTGGGCACCTGGGGCGGGAGATTCCTCAGGGCAGGAGTGCAGGGAAAGCCCCAAAGCGAGGGACAGGTAGATGAAGGGCTAAGGAAACCTGTGCAATGTGG
This sequence comes from Sclerurus mexicanus, assembly GCA_013396755.1. Lineage (NCBI taxonomy): Eukaryota > Metazoa > Chordata > Aves > Passeriformes > Furnariidae > Sclerurus > Sclerurus mexicanus. The sequence goes on along the minus strand of VWZF01006833.1, from coordinate 3,481,938 downwards.
AAAGAGCCACTGAGCAGAAGCGGCACAAAGAACATGAGCTTTGATGGCAACTGCAGAGACAGATGCAAAGGTCGGGGAGACAAGAGTTACAGTAGTTCAGACAAAAGTGCAAGGGTCAGAAAAAGAATTTGGCAAAACAGAAAAAGGCAGAAAACCTGGGAATTTGGCAATCAAAACCCAAGTCATATAACAGAGGTAAGAAATGACCAACTGAGAAGAAACCCTTATTACAAAACAACACGATTTTAATGTTTTGAAACAGTTCCTTTAAAAAAACCTTCTAGAGTCTGTTTTCACTCTAGATAACACCGAAAGCCAGTGCTGTGATAGGAACTGCTGAACACAAAATATGAGTGACTTTTCTTAAATGGAAACTAGAACTTGACTTCATACAGTGCCTTTCATACTTAGTGTGTTATAAATTGCTTTAAATACTGGCAAGCAAACAGCCATTATGCACTCAAGAGCTCATACATAATAATACTTAGCATTTTTATAGTGCTTTTCATCTTCAAAGTGCTTTACAAACAACTCATTAATCTCAACCAATGCACCTGCAAGGTAGATAAATATCTGCATTGTAGGTGGAGAAAGACACAGAAAGTTCAACGACTTATCCAATGCCATGTACACTACGCGTCCCACATATCCCCATTTCCTGTCTCCTAGTCCCATGAAGGGCCTGAGGCCCACTCTGTGTTGAGGTCATACCTTCTCCTCAGCCACACAGCTGTAGAACTTGTTTTACTGCAAAGACAGTGGCAGGCTAGCTGGAGAGACTCCCTTTTCCAAAGGTGGTAAGTTCCTGAGGACTGCTAGCTCCCTCCAGGATCACCAGCCCCAGGAAGCAGAAAATCCATGAGATGCCAAAGTAAGGCTCACAACATAGGTTCTCAGACTGGTTCACCACCAAGCAGTGAGCTGAGAAAGCCTGTGCCCTGGGAGAAGCCTTTGCCTCTCTCCCTGTTTATTTCTAACTGCTGCACAGACTTCAGTGCAGGAGATTCCTACAATTCACACAACAGAAATGTGAAGTCTGCAGCCTCCAACTACTGCCACAATTCAAGAAAACAGCTTCACTCCTCCGGTGTTCTCTAACTACCAAAAACTTACAATGAATTTTTGTCCATAAAGAACAGTAACTCTCTCCCTTGCTGGTGGCTGGAAAAAAAATCTTAATGATATTACACTGCATGATTGCACTTTTAAATTTTTGACGTTTAAAAAGATCTCATAGGATTTTTTTAAAGCCTTTAAAAAAAAACCCCACTCAGAAATACCAGGAATGTCAAAGCTGGAGCACTCAAGAAACCTTGAAGGAGTGAACAATACAGTATCTATACTGTGCCTTATATTCCCTTACACAGTGAAAAAGAACAATGAATTTCTTAGTAATACCATCTTTATTTCAGATGTTTATTAATAATTAGATTTAATAAATAGATCTGAGAAAATCTGTTCAGTCTTCATGTACATGAACCCAGAGCTCTACAAGTTCTCTGGCCATTGTAGTTCCTCCCTGGGTAAACAGCTCATGTCTAAAAAAATAAGTCAGACAAACTGCTACAATAATAGAAAAACAAAACCCACTTTTTCTGAAGATATCAAAGAAAAAAGGTCTCTCTACAAGTAATGGTATAACATGTCAAGTAAGTAAACACAAGGAGTAAAAGAGAAATGAACAGCTAAAATGTATGTAGCTCAAAGAGTTCTGCCAGCCTGCCCAGTCCATCTAGATATAAAAGTTAGTATAAAAAAGCAGCTTTTAATTATTCCTCCCATCTAAATGTTTTCAGCTTACAAAGAAACAAACTAACGAGGTCACATACTTCAGAAACAACCCCTGATCCTTAAGCAGAAACTGCAAGTTCCCCACATTTAGAAGAATTTTAGGCTAATTATTTCATTGATTTAAAGTGGGCTTGTGTCTGACCGCTAACACCATACTTTTTAAAAAAATATGTCAAATTTCCAACTCCCGATGAAAATAAAGGCATATAAGAGCAAACTAAAAATAAATCATACAGGAAATGCAATTAAATTTAATTACATTGAACACTAACATTCATTTTGCAATCACAAAAAATTCTAAAAATATTTTCTACATAAAAAAATCCACCATCATAATATTCTACAGCTAAAATAATATACAATCTTTATCTAATGCAGCTTTTTCCACTGAACTAAACAGATTTAAAAGCAACATGCAGGAACAAAATTAAAATAAGCAATTGTATCCACTAAACTCTGAAAGCCTAAAAATGATGATTCCATAAGAAAACACCCAACAGGATAACACTAATGCTGCAATATTTTTTGTTATTTTGTTTAATAACTTGTCACTTTATTTGTAAGCAGTAATCAGAGAGATGTCACAGCAACTTCTGTCTCTGCTTGTGCTCTATTCTTTGCTGCTTCTGTTTTCAGCCTAGGTTAAAAAGAATCTTTTCTCCTAATCATCAACAAACTAATACCAGATTTCACTTGGGGTTAGCTATGCTACCTATCAGTACAAGGCAACAGTATATAAAAACAACAAAGAAAATAAAAAAAAAGCAAGAGGCGAGGTCTGAACATAGTTTTGTTTCAATTCCCTTGGGAATCATGGTACTATAAGTCTTGAATTCCCAGGCAGAGGGGATCATGTTCATCAGTTACGGCAGCTCCTCTGGGCCTAAGTCCAGGTAGACTGCCTGTCTAAACTTGATGAAATATAGGCGCCATCAGGTAACAACAGTGGTCAGGGAGACTCCAGAAATGTGTAACTGAAAACTGAAAAATGAAATTAAAACAAGGCTGTAGCCAAACAGCCTCTTTCTACAGGATACCATAACTGTAGGGCAGACAGCGTACAACATACAGACTGCTCCTTGTATACGTTCTCTTGCTTTTTCACATATATAATATGAAAGTTGGACTGGGCACACAAGTATACTTTAATAAATACTGATTTTAAATAGCACCATTTAGGCAAGAAACCACTGTGGCAAATACACATGGATTGAATAGACAAAAAAAAAGAAAAGAAAAAAAAAAGAAAGCAACTGCACTGTAATCTACTCCCCCTCCCACTTCATTACTTCAAAATACTTTCAAATTAAAATTTAATGCTAATAAATATTGCCAGGTCAACAGCACTGGGATGTGGTGTCTAGAAGCACTGCAAGCTACCCATCATGGCGCATCATCGTGTCAAACTGTCAAGGAGAAGAAGAGGCAGTGAGTCTCCCTCACCGAATGTGCTTGTCTGGGAGCGGGGGAGAAGGAAGGAGGAATCAAAGGAAAAAAAAAAAGAGAAAATTATACAATCCCCAGTAGAGAAGATCGGTGGTCTTACAGGGGTCTTACAGGTGGTTTTAGCACAGAAAAGGCCTTTTACAGACTGCATACATGATCAAGCCTTACTTTGAACTCACAGATTGCAGTGGACCAGCAGAACTGTCATTGAAGAATGCTCAAAAACTCCTAAGCTTTTGCTTAAATTTCCTCATGATTCAGAACTGTCACAACCAGAACATCATGTCTACTGTATCTGAATATCATGGAAAGGAAAACCAGCTTAGATTTCATGACACAGACCTCCACTGCAGCTTTAGCACCAAAACAGGTTCAAAACCAGAAGCAGCTTGTCTTCACAGTGACTTCAGTAGAAATCCAGGTCTCTTCAGAATAAAAACAGTAAAATACCACAACACTATCAAAATATTTTTGGGAGACTCAAACTTACATTCCAACTATAGCTATACGTAGGCAGCCACAGAAAAAATGAGGGGAAGCATGCCAGACCAGTTCAGTATGGCTTCCCCCGAACAGCTAGAGAACATCCAGGACACAAAAATCCCAAACTTCACAGACGCGAGGTATGTTGTTTTTAAGTGCACCTTCAATCCAGCTTCTGGTCTAGGTAGGGAAATTCACTGCAAATCCTGAGTAAAAGGAATTCATAATTTAAATCTAGAAAGCCATTTCTTGTCCACTGCTAAACTGTGTGCCTGCCTGGCAGCTTAGGAGCAACACGCATTAGGGCAGGCACAGGTCCTGTTCATCCTGCTGTTGCTGTATTGCCACAAGACTCCGCAGAAATTACTTCCTGGTGCTACAGTTTCTCCATCTATCAGGTAGTGCTCACCATTTCAGTCCCTTTTGTCTGCCTTAGATATCTGCACTGTGAGCTCCCAGAAGAAAAAAAAACGTCTTATTATATGCTCACAGGACATTTGATCTTGTGATTTTAGGGAGTGAAGCTATCTGCTCTAAAATACAATAACATTCACAAGTTGAAGTCCATAATTTCTTTAGGAAAGATTCAGACCTTCATTCTTTCTCCTCAAATGCTATATATTACAGTAAACAAGCTTAGAGACCATCAGAGACCTGCGATATACTCTACCACTAATCCTGATGTTTTAAATAATAGAATGTGCAAGGACCAAGTAGCCAGAGACTTCACAGTTCGATACTGCACACAGGCTCAACAGGGTCATCTTCCAGTACAGATTTTAGAGGCCTGTATTTTTCTCTTCCTTTAATCTCTAAAGATTGTGGAGTGCTATCCTTTATTTCACTGTTTTGCTGTATGAGTATAGAGGAGTTTAAATAAGCAATTTGGTTCTTTGCAGAACAACACTAAGATCTGTGTGTTGGCTAACACTGCATTTGTGAGCCTGAAAAGTAAGAGCCTGAAGCAACACCTAAAGGAAAAACAAAGTTTGCCTTTTGTGGTGCCCAGAGGCAGCACTGAACTGCACATCTGGAATTAAAATCACAGACATGACTTTCCATTTTAGACTTCCCATGCTATTACATGGTATTATGTTGAGCCTTTGCTTCTACATCTGCAGCCAGGTAAGGAAATGCCAGACAAGGACAACAGCCTCTGGCAGGCAATGGAGAAGTTGTGCATGCAAACAGTCCTTGCTCACAGACATGTCCAACTCTGAAGACAGAGAGAGTACTGTAAAATCCTCTTCGGAAACATGGCAGCAAGCCAAATCCCTCTGATGGGGCATCCCACTTTCTTGGTAGAGGCATTCTCAGAGCTTTCTGGCATTTTCCTTCAGGGTCAGTAGCCTACACACAAAGCTGGACAGTGGACTTTCAGTGAATCACCACATCAGGGCAGGGAGCTCCTGCAGATGGTGGAAAAGCCTCAGAGCTCTGTGATGGGAATGGAAAGACAAAGCAGTTTTTTCTGCTTAGGGAAAGGTCCATGTGAGCTTTAAGGAAAACTCTGCAAAATGAAAAGGGATACATGCAAAATACATTTCCAAAAAGGTTCAATTTTTGCCTGAAGGATTACAGCTAGGCTTACTTTCTGGCAAGTGAAAACGTACCTGTCCAATATATTTATCACAGACTATGCACTTGCAGATATAGGACACTGGCTGGGACCTGGCCACCCAAGATATAAGGCATGTAGAACAGACAAAGCATGCACAAAAAGCTGAAAATAAGTACTTTTCAGTCACTGACTTTGTCTCTATGTGGATTTTTGCTGTAACCACAAGGGTGATGCTCCAGCACCAGGTCAGTGGGCACCTTCCTAAAAAGAAGACTTCTTACATACTGGAATGAATGAGCACAAGAGAAGGTGTGGGTCAGTAAAGCTGTTGAAGTGGCAGGAAGTGCAGAGTTTCAGCAGCTCTCCTGGACATCTGCTAAAGACTTTCCTTCATTTAAAGGCAATCTTAGCTAATGCTGCTCGAGAGATCTAAGCTCACAGAGAAACCACACCCTACAAATCCACCCACAGCCAGAAGTGATAGATCTTGACAGAAAAAAAGACACTGTGTGCTGCCAACAATACATTACCTCTCAACTGAAAGAAGAGAACAATTAAACACTTTATTGAAAGGGGAATATTTTCTCTCTCGTGCCTCAAACCATGAAAGTGCATGTCTCCCCCAGAGTTGCTGCACTGTTGAAATGGGAATAATTCTTCGTCTGCCTGATTATTTTCAAGACAGGGATGAAACTACCTTAGGATCATTTAAAAAATCTTAAAAGTGTACTAAAATCAAATGGTTTGAACTTCCACCACGCATCACTTGTAGCTCATAATGCTAATGTTAAATTCTGGAGACATGAGTCTGTCTACAAATTAATGGAAAATGTGAATTAATATTTTCTTTCAGCTAATTGCCCAGCTCATATATTGCACAGTGCAGCCGAGCACATTTGATCTTGGAAACTCTCTTGCACAAGTTTTCAATCATTTTTTCTCATCCACACAAAAAAAAATCAAAATTACAGGACATACTTAATTGTAAGTCTGGAATGCCAGGAAATATTTAGTTGTATCTGCCACAAACTGTTATCTGTATATTCTATGGTTAATTTTTTTTAAAAGCACTAGCTTAAAAGTATTAAAAGTTACTATAGGTAAGTATTAATTGTTTGAGTTGTAAATGTTTAAGTAACTTTTCAATGGCCAAGAAGATACAGATGAAGAGAGACTTCGAGCATTTGAATATTAATAGTGTTAAGAAGAATTTTATGGTTTATTCTTAACATGAGAATAATACCATGTATGCTGAAGTTTCTGGTTAAATATTCTTAACAAAGAGCAAGCTACAACAATTTTTAAAAAGTGAATGTCACTCCTACTTCAAAATGCACCATCAAGAAGACGGAAACAGACTGATTCAGTAGCATGTGGCAGTTTAAAAAATCTGATATGCATATTTTGATTGAAAAAAAAAAAGTACCTTATTTTGAGCCTTTTCACTTCCTCTTACAAATACTGAAAAGTCTGAATTTCATGAGACCATGAGCATTATCAAGGTCTGCATATTAACAAAATGCAAGAAATGAACCATGGGTATCAGAAATACTGCTTAACGAAAGATTGAGTCAAGTTTTTATGCATAACTCAAGAGACAGGAGTCTTGTATTAGACAGTCACTCATTCTCCATTGTCTAACCCAAATTCAGACAATTTCTTAAATCGGGTTGAATGTTCTATGACAACTCCAGTTCCAACGCAGAAGTGAAAAAAACAGGTTCCCATTTGGATGGAATGAACAAACTGGCTAAATAACATAATGATAAAGATGGAGTCCAAAATAAGGTTAAGGTAATGGAAATTACATGTTCCTGAAATACAGTACTTAATATTTATCACTGGGGTGTCCTCTGTTTCCAGTAGGCACCCACAGCTGCGTTCACGAAACAAAGCTGACCTCAGGTGTTTGATGAGTTATGGATAATGAGCAAATATTTCATTAAAAGTAAAAGAACTATAAAAGGAAAGGAAACTAGGCACACAGGGGGAAAAAATGCCTCAACTGAGTTGTGATACTGATTCTGCTAACTATTCAGACAGACACTAGATTCTCCATTGCAGGCTGTGTGGGCAAAGAGGTGATGTATTCCTGCCTGCGCAAGAAGAGGGCTTGTGACAGCAACAGGATATCAGAAACTGCTGCAGAAGAGACTCACAGAGAGTGAAGACAGTCCTCTCCCCTTACAGGTGGTGGAAACTGCAATGGCTTTGCATAAATATTATTCATCAAGGTTACTGATTTGACCTTGACTATATTTTTGGAACTCAAAAAAGCCATGGAAATTGAGATTTTAAGAGTTTTATAGCAGGCTATTTATTTATTTATTTAATCACTTCTCGGCTAGAGATTCCATAGCACACTTCTGTGTATTACGATGCAGAGTTCAACATAAAATGGTTAGTTAAAAGTTGACTACCAGTTTTACCATCCTAAATGGCAAAGCCATGTCTGACCACACTGTAGAGAAAAACGCTATGCAAAATTACAGGTTTGCACTCTGTCTAAAGGATATAAACCAAATCACTTTATATTGCCTCAGTCACTTGCTGCACCTCCTTCTATTAGTCCAACTAGTATTTCTAACTTGTGTAATGCTTCAGAATAGTTTGATAATTTTCATATAAATACCCTACTGGAGAAGAGCTTATTATTCCTTTGATATATTCAGTTTTGCCTAAATTAACTATGAAGTATAGACAATACTCAACCATACATTAGTGACAAGGCCTATGAACCAAACTTGTGATTTATATGGCCAAAAAAAGAATTTTAAAAAAAAGGCAAAAAGACTAATTTCTAATGAGACTCAGCACTTTTGGGCAAACCTGAAAGTGAGGCGTTGAAACTCTACTGCAACAAAATCAAATTCCAGCTATGTCCCCCCTGGGTTTTTTTTGGGGGGGGGGTTGTTGTTTTAAAAAAAAAAAAGGCTTAAAACCACATTTATATATCTCCTCCTCATTTTACTAACAGACAGGAAAAGAGTAACAGTCTCAGAAAAACTTTGAAAACAACCATCTCTAAAACGCTCTGTATGCGCAGAAGTATCTCATGCCATCCCACATACTGTGGAGCTGGAAACAGCTATAGCTTCTACCTGAGTGTACTTTCCAGGTTATGCATTTAGGAGCCTGTATGAGAACTCCCAGTTCTTAACAAGGCACTTAAGCCCCTTAGCAAGCAGACAGACAGCCTGGGAATACAAACTACATATCTAAGAGATGTATCACACCCTGTCAGTCTACAGTGAACTTTGAAAACCTGGCCAGTAATACATCACATAGATTATTACAGAATACTTATTCATTGTTAGGGAAGCAAGATCAGAAATTAGTTTTATCCCTATCTAACATGGTAAGTAACTCACTTTATAGGGGCTGTCTTCTCATCAATTATTTCCCTGTGGCACTAAACCCTGAAATCTCATTAAAAGAAATTAGGGGCTTCTATTCGACAGTAATCTACCTACCTAAAATAAATAACTCACTAAGAGACTACTATGTGTTAAACCATCTAAGCTGTATTTGTAGACAAGTAGTTCTTTGATGTCTTCTACTTTATTACCAATAAAGTATCATAGATGCAATTATTTTAATACCTGAAACTGAGTTAATATCAAATTAAACCATTTACAAGTAAATGAATCCGCACATAATTCAAACTATTTCTACACTACAAACCCTGTCAGTGATTTGATGTGTCTGTGTTCCGGATGTATCTTAATTTAGAAAACGGTAAACTTAATTCACACTTCTATGTATTGCCTGTACAGTTCAACCCACTGCAAGGCCACTCAGAAATGTTTGAGCACACAGAACTTCACAAAGTTTTCTGCAAACCACTGACACTCTAAAATAGTTGTGTACCTTCTCCTTGGGTCGACCGTGTTTCAATTCTGACATCAGCAAGGCAGAGACTCTTCAAATAATTTTCCCATGTGACTAGTGAAAAGGTACAAACTGGCTTTTTAACTTCCTAATGTCTTTCAATCAATTAGTTTTATTTTTCAAATATAATAATTTTTTTTTTTTTTAGGCTAGCCTAACTCCTTCTGGTATATGCAGGAAGTATACAAACTTCCAAGATCTCCGCTGCTCAAATGCACTTCGGTGGACACAGCTCCATAATAGAGAAAACTTTCAGAATTTATAAAAACATCAGATATATTAAAAAAAAAAAACCAAAAAAACAAAAACCAAAAAACACAGAAAGGCTATAAAAAAGTGGTTTTCATTCAGTTTAGGTAGAACAGATACCCTCAGGTGAACAGAAAACTAATTTAAATTACTTTTATCTTTCAGTATTTGCAAATTAAATTATACTTAACTGTCCAGTTCATGGAAAATCGGATTTAGTTTAATCAGTCTTGTCTTAACCATGACAGTTTTGCTTTGTCAGTCTCTGGAAAAGCACGTCCCCAAGGGAAGCTGAACAAAGTTTGATGCCTGAAGGGAAGGTAGGAAGGCTTAGCGAATTTAAATCGCTTGCTTATTTTAACTGGATGACAGACACCGAGTTTCCAAGCGCACACGGGGCTGGGGCTGGAGGCAGGGCACGGACACACAGCTCTCACTTGAGAAGGGCTGGCGGTGGAGAAGGTGCTTTTACGCGAGCCTCGGGGCACGAGGGGCAGACAGCGGGGCCCGAAAGGCCTCTGCCCCCCGGCCGTGCCCACAGGTAACACGCTCCGCGGCCGGGCGGGCTGCCGGCACGAACCCGTGCACACGCCCCCTCAGGCCGCCTTTCCTGTCACACACGCTGTCACCTCGACACGCACCGCAGCGGGGCTCGACCGCGGCGCCCCGCCCGGCCC
>VWZF01006833.1:3442386-3471687 GCA_013396755.1 Sclerurus mexicanus | reverse complement strand
CTGCCCGGCTCTGCCCTGTGCTGCCCTCCTGCCCGGCTCTGCCCTGTGCTGCCCGGCTCTGCCCTGTGCTGCCCTCCTGCCCGGCTCTGCCCTGTGCTGCCCTCCTGCCCGGCTCTGCCCTGTGCTGCCCTCCTGCCCGGCTCTGCCCTGTGCTGCCCTCCTGCCCGGCTCTGCCCTGTGCTGCCCTCCTGCCCGGCTCTGCCCTGTGCTGCCCTCCTGCCCGGCTCTGCCCTGTGCTGCCCTCCTGCCCGGCTCTGCCCTGTGCTGCCCTCCTGCCCGGCTCTGCCCTGTGCTGCCCTCCTGCCCGGCTCTGCCCTGTGCTGCCCTCCTGCCCGGCTCTGCCCTGTGCTGCCCTCCTGCCCGGCTCTGCCCTGTGCTGCCCTCCTGCCCGGCTCTGCCCTGTGCTGCCCTCCTGCCCGGCTCTGCCCTGTGCTGCCCTCCTGCCCGGCTCTGCCCTGTGCTGCCCTCCTGCCCGGCTCTGCCCTGTGCTGCCCTCCTGCCCGGCTCTGCCCTGTGCTGCCCTCCTGCCCGGCTCTGCCCTGTGCTGCCCTCCTGCCCGGCTCTGCCCTGTGCTGCCCTCCTGCCCGGCTCTGCCCTGTGCTGCCCTCCTGCCCGGCTCTGCCCTGTGCTGCCCTCCTGCCCGGCTCTGCCCTGTGCTGCCCTCCTGCCCGGCTCTGCCCTGTGCTGCCGCCGCGCCCGCAGCAGCGCTGGTCCGTCAGTGCCGGAGCTGGCTCCGCCGCGGTGCCCAGCCACAGGGCGAGGAGCAATGGCCATAAACCGAAACACAAGGAGTGCCACCTCAACACGAGGAAGAGCTCCTTTACGGTGAGGGTGGCAGAGCACTGGAGCAGCTGCCCAGGAAGGTTGTGGAGTCTCCGTCTCTGGACACATTCCAAACCCACTGGACACATCCCTGTGTCACCTGCTCCAGGAGACCCTGCCTTGGCAGGGGGGCTGGACTAGATCATCTCCAGGGGTCCCTTCCTGCTGTAACAATTCTGTGTTTCTGTGAACTAAGTTCTTGCTGTTACATTTGTTGTGAAGGCCTATACAGAATCTGAAGGCTTAAACCCTAAGGGTCAAATATTTTTCTAACTAAACTCATTATTTTACATTTGCACAGCCAAACTTCATGCATTTGAAAGTATCTAATAGAGCAAACTTTTCAGTAGAGTAGCATCTTTCCAACCTTTTCTGGTACAGGTACTGTCTGGCCTTAAAGAAATATCCAAAGGCCATCTTACAGTCTTAGTGTGGTAGGTTTCGTTTTCAGTCAAATAAAAATCAAACTAAACTTCTAATGTTCATTTATAATTTTTCCTTGGCTGCATCTGGCTTGTCTGTATGCACAATTAAACACATTTTGAACTTATGTTCTTATGGCTTATAAAAGTCTGAGAAGCAGTGTTGCAGGACATAAATCCAACAGCTGGCAGGCAACTACTAAACCTAAAGGAATGAAATCACCAAATGAAAGAATGAATAGCATGCCTTGAGGTAATGGTTGCACGAGTAGAGGGAAGAAGCTAAAATGTAGACGTAATACAAGTATCCTTTCTTATATCCTCACACAGATCACGATCTTTCTATCCTTACACACGTGCACATGCACACACACAGTGGTAATCTGTGGGATAAGTAAGCAAGTTCTCAAATGAGAACTGAGGTTGTTTATCTCCAGACTTACTTAACTCCTGGTACAGCTGTTAGTAGTTTTTAACTTCCCCTGTTCAAATTTTATGATTTAGTTAAGAAGAATAGACTCAAAACCCAAGGTGGATGGGAATGCTGTTATTTACCTCCCTGTACTTTGGAAAACTCCTGAAGAAAGTATGAACTTAAAAGTTACATTGCAAGCATTTCTGTCTTGAAGAAGTAAATTCCAAGCATTCTCTGATCAAAAACATGTGCTGTGATCCTCTCAGTGGTCCTATGCAGATGTCACTAGCAAAAGTCCATCACTTAATCAGCTGCCACAGCACGATAGGCAGCCATCATGTAGTTTATATCCAGACCACATAGTGGGTTAAAGATCAATACAATACCTTGCACTGCCTCCCAAAATTAAAACAATCCACTTCTTACAGCTACATTCTGCATCAACTGACGTTTCATCATCCTTATTCAGTGAGGGGAGAATGATAGGATTTCAACAGAAACACAGAGATAGAAATAAATGTAGAAAAAGCATTGCTGAGCTGCTCAGTTGCACCTCGTGAGCACCGCTGCTCACTGGTGAGAGGTATGCACACATTCCATTTGCAGGGCAGAAATGCGCATCTTCACCTTATTCCTAATTCCACAACATAGTAGGTCTTTCAGGAGTTTGAATCTCATCAGGCATCATTTTATCCTATTTTGTATCTTGGCAAGGCTTTAGGAATGCAGACACCCAACCACTGGTTCTGTAACAATGATGTACAGTGTAAAGCAATCACACATTGTGCTGCTTGGCCTAAGCAACTGGGCGAATTCTGGAATGGATGTGCTTGTGTGTGCCTAAAGAGAACAGCACACTTCACGTGAAAGTAGCCATTTATGGTGGGTAATGCACCATCTTTTCCTGATCTGTCACTAAAGGAGAGAAACAGAATAGCCTAGTCTCACCTTTCTTATTGAGTCAGTATTTCCTACTCACTCGGTGGAATGAGGCCACTGTTAGAGAAAATGAAGTGAATGCTTGGCTTTTGTCTGCAGCTGTAAGACCCAAATTCCTTATTGTAACAGCCTGAAAACTGGTTGATGGCATAACAAAATGCAGAATCTGGAGGCAATACTAGTTATGCTGCTACTACCTTTGTAATTACCTTAAGTGTTCGGCTATTTCACAAATACTTGTAGGTATTGGCCAGTGGTTAGACTGGACCAATTCTTTTTGCATGTCAGAAACCAAGAGGGGATCGATCAAACTACAATTGATTACATTTCAAGCAAACTCTGTAATTTTTGCAGTTTCTGGATGAATCTTGAGCCTAACAACAGTCATTATTCAGTAGTCTCTAATTTATGCTTAGATGTAGGCTTTCTCCTTTTACTAAGGAATATAAACAACAGATAGGGGGTTCAGGAGCTTTATACCAGCAAAATGGGGATGAATATCTCAGCAAAGAGATACACCATATCCTAACACAGCAAACCTGAAAAATCATACTCTGCCACATTTAAGTTCTGTCACCAAAAGCAAATACGTCGCTTTTTCCCTTGTGTATAATTGTCTTTAGGTTACATTTGACAAATCCTCTGAAATGTTTAAGGACAGTGATGTCTCAAGCTGTCCTGAGCTTCAGATTGAGAGACGGCTTTGGAGACATCACTTTTCAGCTCAGGGTCATTTCAACACTTGTCTGTATGTTATGTTCTTCAAGGAGAGTCTTTCACGTCCCATCTCACTTAGATTGGCTCTCTGCTGTCAGAGTCAGCAAGTTCTAAATGTGGAATCTCAGCTTTATTATTTCCTCCCAAGACAGGGCAGGCTGATATTAAAATAAGCAAAAGGTGTGCTAAGGAAGACATAAAGCTAGGTTTTTACATGCAAGCTTGAAAGTGGTCTGTAAGACAACAGAATTATGCCTTTTGTACACATGAACTCTTATGAAGAACAATACAGAAGTATGCTTCTAGTTTAGGTATAGCAGCTGGATACTTCTGGGGTTAGGATTAAACTTCCCTGTCTAAGGTTGTCATAGAAGGTGATTTAGCCCCACAGCAGCTTTTGCTGATGAGGCTGGTGCTGTTTGCATCCTGCTATAATCACAAATACATGTTCTTTTTTTCAGCACTGGTGTTCACCTGATCCACTGTGGGACAGTTTGGAGTCCCGAGCTTGCAAAAACCCATGAACCTCTTAGGTCAGTGCTGCAAAGTATATATAACCAAGTAAAGCTACACCAAACTTAGATCACAGCTCTAGGGAAAGCAAAAGGACATATTCACAGTCCCTATCATATTAAATTTATTCTAGGCAAAGATTTTCTCTTTTCCACAAAACTATGAAAGTTTTAAAGACATGATCACCCCGTACAGCTCAGAGCAAAGCTTAACTGGAAGAAAGAGAAGCATCTAAAAATAGCAGCTATTGAACATGAACACTTCCCTTATTGCTGTACCATTTAGAAACAAAAAAAGGGGTGTCAAGCTCTTCCCATTGATCTAGATTTTCTTTATGTTCTATTTCTTCAGCTCAAACTGTGCAACAACCACAAATGGAGCACATACCTCCCGTGTGAAGAATGTTTACAGCATTACGTGTTCTCTATTTACTAAAGAAGTTAGTGCTACTCTTGGAAAAAAACAGTGCACAGTACTGCTCCTGCTATATAGATTTTTTGTAAAGGCCAAGAGGGAATTCTGAATTCCCTTCCCAAGGCTTTGTCTTCATTGTGTCATTATCTGAGATTCCCTCAATTTGGGTGGGAACCTTGTATCTGAAATGAGCTTTGAAGAGCAGAAGCAGGACTTTTTTTTTTTTTTTGCCTTATCTCTCTGCCTCTAGTATGGAGAATTAAAAGTATTTCGAACATGAAAATCTGAAAACTGCTAGATTAATGACCCTTTTTACACTAGCTTGTACCATTACAGATATAAAAACAAGCTCTGATACACAGTCTGTAATCTTGTTTCTTGCATTGTGTGTTGCTGAAGGCTTTAGTGTAAGGAACAAAGAACCTGGTGAGCATGTATTTGAATGAGTAGTTATGGGTAGAAACTGGTATTTGCATTATTTTTCTTTTTACATGGTAAAAAAATGAGTGATAGGGAGGCAAGCCCATTCCTACAATTTTCCCACCACAGTTACAAGCCAGTAGGATGGCAGATAGCATGCCCTGCCTGAGCTGAGCTTGCATCTATTTGTTTTGCTTTGTGTAATAGCCTTCCATTTTTACTGGTTGCACTGAATTTTTAGCCTCGCAATTCCAAATACTGCCACTGGTGTGGTTAACAGCCAGTTGTAAATGAAATGCTTTAATAGAAGGAACTTGGTTAGATTGAAATCTTTCTGATCATTGGAGAAAGAGCTAGCAGTGCAAAGCAGCTGGAATTACTGACAGCATGGGGAAAATTATTCCCAATGACTTTAGGTTGATTTTTTTTCAGAGAATGGAAATATCTGCAAGACATACTTGCTTAAGAGATACACATTTTCATATTTTACTATGCTTTTTTCAAGTCCAAATTATTCTAGCAAGCAATGTTTCACAAAGCAGTAGCATCAGAGAATAATAATTTTCAATTTGAGAGCTGAAATTCCAAGGTTTTAGCTGATAGGCTTATGAATGTAACAGGTATTTCTAGCTCTAAGAGTCTGATACTGAAGAAATCGGGTCAGAACTGTGAGGAAAGGTAAAATGGCAAAATATGCAAGAGTCTGATACTGAAGAAATCGGGTCAGAACTGTGAGGAAAGGTAAAATGGCAAAATATGCAAGAGTCTGATACTGAAGAAATCGGGTCAGAACTGTGAGGAAAGGTAAAATGGCAAAATATGCAAGGTAAGATTTTTCAAGCTTTCTAGTGTCTGACAGTCATAAAATATGGTAAAGGAAAAGAATAAAGAGCAACAAAGGCTCAGTGAGAGACAAAAAAGGAACTGAAAAAATCTATATAAGCAGACACAAATCCTTCATATAGACATTATGGGCTGCTTACCCTCCTGCTGACATTGCAGAGAGAGACAATAGGTCAGTCTTGAATTGCCTAAACTGCCACATAGCAGCTTTGTGTGTTAGTTCATGGGAGGCACAGACACTTACTGCCCAAGACACTCCTTCAGCAACACACAGACCTTTATTCCCCCAACCACAGCAGTTAGTGCCCTTCAAATCCTGCAGCTTCTGGTAGCTTGCTTTCTCAGTTCTGAAGCCATGGGCATTCTGTTGTATTTCTTGAGACTATTAGTTTTGAGGTAGAAGTTGTTTCCTTGCAGTAGGTAACTTTTATATTTCAAAATACATGAAAGAGAACAGTTTGACACAGGTTTCTAAACATAAATATGTTTCAGAGCTTTATTTACCTCTTAGGACAAAATCTTGGATTAGCACTCTTGACAATAGCTTTACATGGAAAGAAAACTTGCGTCTTCCAATTGAACTAAATTCACCATTTCAGATACCCTACTGCATTTTCTTGAAGTAGATTTACCGATGCTGTGACTGGATTTGTAAGTGATGGAAGGGCAAACCAGCATTCTGATGCCAGCAGCATCTATAATGAAAAACTTTAAATATACTTACAGATCTTTGTTTACATTCTGAAAAGAATAATCAAATGCAAAAAAATCTCTCTTAAATGCTTTATCAGTATGTTGTGCAAAGTTTCACTTGAAGTTTGAGTGAAGTGACTGAAGACTCTGGATTTAACCAAAATGCAGGAAAAAAGTCAAAGTAAATTAAATCACATAAACCTATTATTAATAAACCTGTTATTACTGTTCCCTCTAAGTTCCTATTATAATATGTAATAACTCAAAAGAAGAACAATAGGAGCTTAAGAAACCTAGGATAACAGATTAAACATTTGAACAAAAATATTTTTAATCCAGGATTACTTTAGTGTCATATTGTGCCTGGAATAGGAGAGGGCTCTAATAGCATGCAGCTTCAGCTATGCAGTTCTTGTAACATCTAAGAGTGAAGAAGTTGCTACTAAGCCTCAGTGTTCAATTGCCAGCGCGCAAATCCACAAAATTGAACCCTTCCAGTATCTACTTGCAATTCCATACAGACAGTGGTTATTAGTTCACAGGTCCTCTCTCAGCGTGCAGAAGTCAGACACCACTAGTGGCACCTATGCTATCTTCCATACTACACTACAAAGTATTTGTTTAAATACAGCAGGAGGTCCCTGTTCTTCATTACATTAATACAGAAATATAAACATTACACAGAACTTAGTAAACTTTTATAAACAGTATTAAACTTTTTTATTTCATAAATACGACTCACTGAACAACTGGAGTTGCTGCTGTGTGTACTACAGAGACAAGAATCCTGCAGTTCACTTGTAGGTGAACCTTGCTATTCTCTTGAAAACCATGGAATGAAATATCCACACTGGCAAGCTAGGACTTTGTGTAGTAGCATCCTGAAATCTGGGTATTTAGTCAATTTTACCATTAATGAATAGTCTCTAAAATGTTAGTTTGAACAGATGCACCCTAGAAGCCTACTGAGCTAAGCTGGAATATGCTCCCCAAGCAGTGCCAGAAGAGCCATCACTGTTTTCTAGCTGTCAAATGAGATTATTGCCTCTTTCTTTGCAAAGGGATAGTCCAGACAGTTAAGACCACTTCAGGCAAAGTCAGCAGGGCTAGTTCAATTTGCTGATGAAGATTGCTTCAGATAATTGGCTTAATTAACTGCAATGGATTAGGGAGTACTCACACGGCCTTTCCTGGCAGCAAAGCTGCAGAAGCTGTAGTCTGCTGTAGTATGGAAGGATTCAAAGTTTCTAGACCTCTATGAGGTCCATGCTGAGAATTAGTAACAAAATAGATCCTGTAAATCAGGTCATAGTTTTGCTGTCCACAGGCCCATTCCAATAGCTTAGAATGCTCCCAAGACCATACTGGAATGAGAAACGGTCCTTGGCCTGAGACTGCACCTTCACCACTAATGGAATGGGAAGCACTAGCTCACCTCTTTCAACTATGTCAACATAAAAGGGGAAAAAGTTGTGATAGGTTATGAAAAGATAAATCTGCTCTCATCACTACGTGAGAGAAGTTCCACTATTTGTGAGTGGTGAAAAGGAAACTGAATAAGGAAAGCAGTTTTAGGCTTTTGCCTCAGTAATTTCTAAGAGGGCAAACAGCCCATTAGGCAGCGTTTCTTCTTGTCAGCCCTACAGTTCCTTAAATGGCTTAAGCTTCTTCGTGAGTGAGTTCAGCCTCAGTAATGCAACAGCTCAGGGAGTGTTAGTGCAGACTTCCCCAGAAGCATCCTGGACCTCTATGCAGGAACCAAATTTAAGCACAGTTCTTCAGTTCAACTTTCCCCCTTCTGGCTTGTCACCAGCATCTGAACATGTTCAGCAAGAAACCCAAACCAACCTAACAAAACCAAAAACCCCTCACCAACCCCTGAAGTCCCCCAGCTTAGCCTCAGGCTTACTACTACAGTCATGAAAGGTCTTCTAGCACTTGTTTCCATTGATTAGTATAATAGATTTGGATACTACATATGAAAGACGTATCATACAGACAAGATATCCTAATCCAGAAAAAATAAAATTTCTAAAAAGAACTTAATAGAAAATACAAAACCAAGTTCTAAACATTTGGAAAACATTACACTTTCTCCACATGACAACAGATGGTAGTAGAGAACTGTCAGTCTACAAACTCCAGTTTTGAAAGCTGGACCTGAATCCCATTAGAACCATGAAACATGGTTAATAAATTTCAGTGATCCTTATTCTGATTAAGTCTTCTAAAGTCTGAACTACCAGAAAAGATAACATAATTTATTCCTTTGAGGGAGGACAGACAGGATATTTAAGAATTAACCTCAAGTCTGAGAAGTAATAGACAGCAGAATAGAATCAAGGAACTATATAAAGGCACTTGCTTCCTACAGATTTATGTTTCTTCCACTAGCAGAAGGGCTGTTGGAGTCCTTACAAAGTGTTGGCTGGTTCACCCAACTGTGAGGTATTTTCCTGAAAATCACGAACCTGAAAACTTGGGGTTTTTTAAAAGAAGGTGGTCAAGGCACTTTAGAGGCTTAAGGAGAATGAGTCTGTCAGCTTATGGCAGCAGGATACACTTGTAGGAAAGGGTAAAGAACCTGTACTCAGGAAGCACACAGGCAAGACTACAGAATCCACCTTGTAACCTGCTCATATGACATTTAACCCAAGAGTGCACAGGCCCTATGCTGTACAACAGGATCCAAGTAGAACAGCCCGAGGAGAATCAAGTTAGGAGAAATTTAGGAGATTGCTCGCATTTATAGAAGGGTAAAAGAAAATTCATAGAATTGAAGTGACACTGTATCTGAGAATCTACATTGTTTATTTCATCAAGAAGTGCCCCCAAACCTAAAGTACAACATTTTTAGATCTACAACACAAAAATAGAAAATATTCAAAATGCACAGAAACACAAGTCACCTTTAATGTGATTAAAACGTCACATGAGATTTTTTGCAGTTAAGTGGCAATTAAGGATGTGCTTTACAACACTGTACTGAAATCTGCCAGTTTCCTGTGCAGGCAGGATCCTCATGCTTGTGCAAGTCGTTCTAGGACTCTTCGGTAATCTGAAACCAGCTGTTGGAAGGTCTCTTCTAACTGCTCACGCTGCATGTTTAGGTCTATTTGGTTCAACTGATTAGTCATCTCCTCTGGTCTTAGACACCTTCTCATCTTGGCAAGTTCTCTTTGTTTTTTCTAAGCAATCAAACAAACAGTAGTTTGAACACAACCAGTAATTATCAAGAATATGGCATTTCATTAAAATTTATTCGATTTCAGTATCTAGTTCTTTAAGATGTCCTTAATCCAAAGAAAAGCAGTAACAGTATTTGATTAGTACATCTGTTCTGTTAAAGAGTCATAGTTCCTGTGTTACCAATGACCTAGTGAAGTGAAAAATGGTTTCAATTTTTTTCCTTAACCAAACAGATTAGATCTAACAGTACACCAACTACTGAAGATGTATGGCATGAAAAAGTTGACTGTAGAAAAATGCCCAGGATATTTAGTTCTACACTGAAATTAATCAACTGGTGGCCCATTATGTGGCTGTTTAGCCAATTAATCTCCCCATAACTGACTGCCAAAAATTAACGTTAAGACTCCTGTACACATAAAAAGTTTCACAACTTCTTACAAATCATTCAAGTAACAATTGACAGGGACTAGAAGTAACAACACTGAAATGCAAGAAAATTATTTACAAGCATAAACATATTTGTACAGCAAGAAGATGAGTTCTCCTTGCTGTGTCACATATGTGATATTTTTACCTGTTCCTTAAAACCACCTCAAATACTTTTTTATTTCCTTTTCCCAGATATGCCTTTATACAGGTGATACCTATTTTTGAAGTACTTAGTTCTTTAGGTACTTTCCATTCTTCAGTCTTCTCTTGCTTTGTAAAAGCAGAATGTCATTCAACATTTCATTAAAAAAAAAAAAAAAAAAGAAGGCATTTTGTATGTCCAGCATCTTATCAATAAACTTTGTAATGCCTGTGGAATCAGAGTTTACTGAAACCACAAAGTTTCATGAAACTATTTTTACCATCAGTCTCAAAATCAAACTCCTTTGGTACTCTAATTTTACACTTATCCCTCAAAGGAATATTTGATTTCTTTCTGTGGTTAATGCTGAGGGCCAGGAGGGAGGATTGGAGACCACAGTAAACTGCAAAGGAGTAAAATTAGAAAAACTTTTATAATCTCCCACAGATTCCATAGATATGCAAAGTGCATTTCAGAAAAGGAGGTTCTGGACTTAAGACCTGGTGAAGCCTCCAGCCACATTTCTGGCCAATAATCAAGAAATCTTTCTGTGTAGAAAGGATGTCAAAAGCAGCTTAGATGTTCGAATTTTAGATTCACATTAGCTCTATCTAGTGAAAATGAGTAAGATACTCAAAACATGTGATGAGTTGCCCAAATCAAAACAGAGACGAGTACCTTCTGACCAAGCTTCTGTCAGAAGAAAAATGAAAACCTTCTTATTGTAGAATTAATTCAAAGTCTACCTAATTAACAGGAATATCTGTTTAGATTCTAAGTAGTAGCTCTGAAAAAAGGCGTCAGCTTTTAAATGCCCATTGCACCTGATACTGAAGCATTAGGCCATCTCTAAGTTCCAGATTCCCAGTAAAAAGCAAGCTCCCTTTGCATGTTTCAGATAACCAGTTGTTTCAATATCCATTTCCCTCCAAATATATTACCAGCATATCCTCGTACGCAAGATTCTGAAAACTGCCATCAGTAACATTTTACCTAGGCAGTTTCAAGAGGATTCTTTGGGAGCAAGTTATTGGGCTGGGCAGAAAAGTATATTCTGAAGTAGCAAATCCAAAGAAAATATCAGCACAGCAGTGGTATTTACTTCCAGCAGGGATGATATGAAGAACAAAGACATGATCAAGGAGACATGTCTACAAGCACAGTTCATTAATAAGCATCAAAAGCAGAGTTCTTAAAATATGGAGGAGCCACAGTGAAACTGGACTTTCACAAGCTGCTCACGCTCTAACTACCTTAGACTGATGCCCTGTTCCCTAATATAGCAAATCTTAATTTCCTGTATTAATACTACTTATAAACAGAGCAACATAACCTTCTGTATCAGTCATTACAATCTACTGGTACCGTATACATAAAAGTCTCAGTGTTTTAAGCAATCTTATTAATGTAAAGATTTCAATGGGAATATATGTATTACATGCTTTTTCCCTGATATTTGTACATATAGTTTTATCACTTCTACTGTTAGCCAGGAAATAGCTGTAAGATGCAACACTTTTTACTAACGTAGCGACAGTTTAGAATCATTCCACATCTGTACAGCACTGCTCATACGATGCTAATATACGCTTCATATAATAAAATGATAGCAATATTAGAGTATGCAGTAATATTTCTGATTGTTTCCTAAAGTTTGCTTCCCCCCCTCCAAATTACCCTCTATATATTGC
This sequence comes from Sclerurus mexicanus, assembly GCA_013396755.1. NCBI lineage: Eukaryota > Metazoa > Chordata > Aves > Passeriformes > Furnariidae > Sclerurus > Sclerurus mexicanus. The sequence goes on along the minus strand of VWZF01006833.1, from coordinate 3,460,035 downwards.
AAGTTAATTTAATTTTATTTCTGAAAAGTTTTTGAAAACAGCACTGTGACTAAAATTTATTGGAAATTGTTTAAAATGGGTGTATGAGTAAGCTGTTTATTAGCCAGAACTATCATAAACAAAATTACTATTTCAGAATATGGAACTTAAAATCAGGGAACGAGGTGTTGCCCGCTTTAAGGATTCCCTTGAATCCTCATTGAAATAACAGAAAAATTAAAAATGCAATATTCTAAAGTAGCAATATTGCATAACTAGCAATATAAAATCCATTCATTATCCATGCATTTATTGCATGCAAAGACTGAAGTGGAAACACCTGCTAGAAACACTAGAATTGAAGTTGCTTATGGACTTTTGGGTTTCCCCCAAAGGACTTCAGTGCTGAGTGATTGAGTTCAAACCTTGTAACAGTACTGTTTGCTGAGAAACCACCTGATTTGTAGTGGACACTGAGTGAAATGTAGCAAATGAGACAAGACACTCATGAAAGCCAAAGTGTATTGATTAAAGTCCTGCCACTCAGCAGGACATGGTGTTATCTCCAGATCAGACAAGTATTTAATCCAGTGCTGGACTCTCGCTTCTGCAAAGCCCGACGTGACTACAATCAAAGTTTTGCTATTTTGGTACAACAGGGTAAGTGCTGCTTTAGAAATACTTGCAAGCTAGTCAAGGTACTCCTCATACTCTGTTTTCAACAGGATTTTGGCTTGCTTAAGCAACTATTTAATTGAAGAGGGTAGCTGAGGTGCTAGTTATAGCAATAAACCTAGATTTACTTGTGGTCTTTCCATATCAAGAGTCAAAGACTGAAGACATTGGCAACTATAATTTTTTTAGTATGTATCTCAAAGGGTCACTTTATGCAACGCGGACCAACTATACTGAAGATCCTGGAATGCATAATTAACAGGAGCTAAGAAAATCACTCTGTAGAAGTTTAGTAATTGCTTGAATTTTACTACTGAAATTATTTTTATTCCATCTGCATGGAGTTAGTTCTATGTTGATCACTTCTACCAAGCTGTTTATTTAAGATCTACCTAACAAGTAAAACAGGAATCTAAACTATAGCTAGTCTGCAGTGTAAACTTATTACAGCATTTACCTCTCTTCAAATTTTTGGCTTGTCTATTTAAGAGGTATTTTTAACCTCTTTGAGAAATTGTCAATTTTTTCCTCTTAAACCTACCTGGGCATGATGCCACTTGTAGCTAGATAGCATAAGCTTAATAGTAACCTCCTGCTGGAATTGGGCAGGAAACAGTCAGGAGCTAAACACAGGATCTTCAGCACTGTAATGTATGAATGTTCTCCTCATCTGTACACGTGCCAGTTGAACACTGCATAACTAATAGTAGTTGATTGGCAACATAATTGGCATCAACTACACTTATGGAAATGAAAGTAAAATCAAGTATAATTAGCCTTGAAGAAAGTATTAAATGATACTTAAGTCATATACACCTTATAGGGGCCAATCAGTCTTCTCTTAACGTCCAACCGGTAGCTCCTGGACTGTTCCGCATCACCCATGTTTGTTGCACGCAATCGGAGGATTTCATAGACTCGTCTTGTGTGTTGCTAGTGAACAGAAGGGAGAATAAAAACCATGTCTGAATAAAGAGGTCACTCAACAGAACTCAAAGTGGAGAAATGCTGAAATTGGTATCAGAGTAATTCTTCAACTTATCAGAGGACAGAGGCATGGACAAAGCGTCTGTCAAATCTATCCTCCTATCTGCTGGGTTAAAGGAACAAACATTCTTTTCACTTCAAAACTATTTTCTTCCATGCAGCCAGTGTCTGGTCTCTCAAAGCACTGCACCAGCTGTGGAGGTGCTTCAAGGACCTGCTGCTAATAAATAGCAGAAAGTCCAGACGCCAGAGCCCAGAAATACTTCAAAGAACTGAAGGACTGGAACTAGAGTTACATTAAACAATATCAAATATCTACTTTGCTAATTTTAATAATCTCCATATACCTACTGCGCTTCAGAAGGCCCCCTGGAAGTTCTAAATATGAAAATGAAACAAAAATATTTAAAGTTTTCTGTTTACTAGGGAGAAAAATTTATTAGTAAATGAAAAACTGAAGTGCTTTCAGTACTAGGATCAGATAGTATGACATCCAGGGAGAAAAAAAACACATGTTGTTTCTATATTAGTATTAACTGTTGCATCTATATGAAAGCAGAATTTAAGACCAAGTATAGATAAGGTTTGTTTGCTACACTAGCGTGTTTTTAGAGCATTAAAAAAACCCAGACCAAACATTTATCCTTTCAATTTTAACATACAGAAGGCTCCTGATATAGTTTCTGTATACAAGCTATACCATTTTCATGAACACATTTGAATATGGCTTCACGCTCCCCCTTCCTCAAGCCTCAGTTTTCACTAAACCACATTCAAATACATTTCTTATTAAGCAATTCTGGCATTTCACCACCATACTCACAAATGAGTTCAATAACTTACTGAGATTACCAGCAAATTTAATTTTCAATGTAACTGTTTAGCTCTCCAAGTGTTTAGAGTTGCCTCAGTAGCAGCTGTTTACCACTTCAGTGGTCTGCATTCCCAAAGCAATACTTATTGTTTACATAAATACACTTGAAAGAAATCAAAACCATGTCAAATTCTACTACAACAACAGAATTTTTAAGTAAAAAAAAAGGCATTTATTTAAAACCACTAGCTGGGTATCTCCAGATACATCCTAAAAAACTGTCAAAATAAGCCAGTGTGAACTCCATGTCTCCATCTCTAAGCTTAAATTATTATTCTATTAATTTGATAAGAATATATCCAACTACAACTGTTCTGATTTAATACCTTATTTATTTTCAATTTTTGTTGAGCTTCCGTCACCATTTCTTGACTGAAACCTTGCATTAACTTTACTGGGGAAAAGCAAAGCAAATCTTGACAGAGCTTTACAAGAACAAAGTCTCTTAGCTTCACATAGTTCTCAGATGGATCTTCAGCTAGAAAGAATAAAAAAAGCCTATCAGCATTATTTGTTTTCTCATCTCTGGGATGTAAGTACAAAGAACTATGGAATACAAAAGCAGATGCAGTATTCATCAGTGTAACACCAAGGTTGTGGGTCTGATTCCTCTGTGGGCCATTCACTTAAGAGTTGGACTCTATGATCCTTGTGGGTCCCTTCCAACTCCGAAAACTGATATAAACAACTGTGCTTCATTAATTTTAAGTACTGCTATCAAAGATTTAGGTGTTTGACAGCAGACATCAAGCAGGTCACAGAAAGAGAAACTTGTAATATTTTGTGCATACAGTACTGTACAGTATTATGTATGATTTTATAAGAAACTGACAACATACATGTTTCATCCCATTTAACTCCTTCAGAAAAGAAGACTTCTCTGTGTATAAATATTTTTTCTTCTATCTTCCATCTATTCTATATTTGACAGAGTGGCAGAACTACTAGAACAAATTATGTGGAAAAAGACTGATGAAAATATCCTACTGTATACAAGTAAACTAGCGGAAGATATGTGTCGACCATATCCCACTGGTGTCTTTCTTTAGCTTTGAGGTATGCTTGCAAATAGTTGCAATGTGTAGTTTTGAGATGATCGAAAGCAAAAGCTACCAAGGACAGGGATAGAAGTTTTTGCTATGTATACGCAGCACTGCACAACTAACTATTTTTTGGGTTGGAGGACACTTATAATGGTTGTATCAGTTAAAATGTTCTGTGCATGAAGGGCCTACCCTTATACGGCAAGCCTTATAGCACTTACTCTACAAAAGAGATTGGAGAAACTGCACTAAAGTTAATCAACTCCCTTCCTTTGAGCTCAGATTAGTTAAAAGAAATATGGGGCAGTTTCTGTACCATCAGCACTAACAGCATACATTTTGCTTGTGTCAGAATGACAAGCAGAACCAAATATTTGCTGTAAATGTGTAACGCCAAACTAATTTTTTTAAAATAAATCATTGGTTCTTTCAAAGAGGTTTACTAGGTCTTCATTTCCTCTTTTCAGAAAGGTTAAAGACTTTACTTCATGATTTTAGATGATACATAATTAAATATCCTGACGTATCAAGATTGTTCAGCTAGATTTCCCTCTCAAAATGGACAAGAAATAATTCTGTAAGAGCCTTAAATTCCATAACTTGAGTGCCATATAGAATACTGTAAGCCTTCTCCTGCTTCATTCCATAAAAAAATTAAACCTTGTTTTAATGCACATTTACTGATTGTTTCAACCCTTTGTTTAAGGCACTGAGCCATGAACATGTCAAAAGACTTATGCAGTACCATGTTAAGACTTTATTCATCCTCAGTTAAAGCTTTGCCCTATTAAAAGGAAAAAGTAAATTCATGACTCACATGTTTTACTTGATTTTCTGTTGCATTAAAAAGTTATACCTACTTAGGTTTCCATGGACTGGATTAAAACGGTGAGGTGGATTACTTTTTGTTAGGACTATCCTGCAACAATACATTATGAAAGCAAGCAATCTATTATGTTTTAATTAGAATGGAGAGTTATTTCTCACAAAGATGAGACTGCACATAGAACTGAATGGTCAACTTGTGTTTGAACTACATTTCTTCCTATACTGGACTGGAAACCACAGGACAGATGCCACACTTGTGGCAATTTTTAATGTTATTTTTGTTATGCACATGGACCCTTTATCCCCTCTGCCATTTTCTCAATAATCTTTTAATTTTAGGTATTTGTGTATACACCTAATATCAGAGATGCCTTTGGCCACCAATACATGCTTCTGGAATCTTCTACTGCCTGTAAAATGTCATCTTGAACACTAATCTGCTATTTTAGTTAGATGTGTTGTGTCCCCCCTCAAGTTTGAGTTTTGGCTAACAGGAATAAGTTGAACAAGGAATTTGACAAAGCTTGATCTCTTGGCAAACTCAGCTGTGTATCTCACAATAAAATGGCTAATTAGCTGGTAATCTGTTCATGCTAGGGATGGAAATTTCCTGGTGTGCTGTTGTCTAAGTAAAGTATTTAAGGAGCTACATTATATACACTTCTTCTGTAAACCACGGTACTGTTAATGCTGAACTGAGCGGAAGTTGGATCTTCAAAAGGCTGTTTAATTCTGACAAATGAACATAAGTTAATGTGTGGGCTAACAACCTGTTACTGCTACAAGTTGCTTATTAAAAATTTAACACAAACCTGTTATATCAAGTACTGTAGGAGAAGACATATAGTATCTATGAACTGTTTCAAGCAGCTGAGCACCATGGCCTTCTCCTTGGAATGGTGGCAAGATCAGCATCTGGCTATAGACAAAAGAATGCATTTTCAGTTTAAGTTACGCATTTGCAAACATAAAGTCTTAAAAACAAAATGGTATTTCATTTTAGACCAAAGTACATGTAGCAGCCTTAATGTTAAAATGTAATTTTTAACCGAGTCTTAAAATTGTTAAATATTCAAAACTTGTTTGAGATTCCCTCTGCTTCAAGAAGGAAACAATGAAATAAATCAGTGCATAGACAGCTAATAATGGGGATTTTTTTTAAACAAATCAACACCATTATAAACAAGTATTGGGAACTTCAGCAGTTCCCTCTTCTGAAATAAAAGGCAAGGCACGAGTTACACCGCCAATTACCTTACACGTGGCCGGGTTTTGTCTGGGTACACATAGTAATTATAGACTGTCATGTAGCCTACGGTCGCAAAGAGTGTAGCTCCATCCTTATTATACTTCTCAAATCTGCAGATAAAACAGAAAGCCAAGCAGGTCAATTACAGTCGCGCTCCCATGCAGTGTCCATTTTCTTTTCCATTCTCCAACTGAATTTTCAGTGTCAGCAAGCTACTCTGTGAGGGCCCAATGGGTACACCTGCTATGTTCTGAATGTACAATTCACTTAATTGGTGTGCAGCAACTTGGATAAATCAGACCTCTTTACAGCACTTCAGTGCACTTGCCTATTATAAAGATGAATAGGTGGCAAGTAAAAGAAAACACAGGCAAAGCTCATTTTACTGTTTAAGCCTACATTCAGGGCTCTAACGGACAACAGCATTTAATTCAGCTCTATTCTCAAGCTTTCCCAAAGCATAATGGAGGAAAACTCAAGCCTCATAAACAATGGGTTTTCTTTCCTGGGAAAAATATCATTATACTGCTCCAATAATTGGCCAGCCACAATTAAAATGCAGGCTTTGTGGAGGTAATAAGGTCCACTGTTGCTTTAGAACTGTACTTACACTAGAAAGTAGTTCCATCTTTCATCATCTACATCAATAAAGCTAGCAGTTTCAATAAACCACATCAAGAACGTCTGAAGCCTTTCATGATATTCTCGAAAGCCTGGACATGTCATGTCAGCCTAGGGAAAAAGCCAGGAGAAGTCAGGTGAAACCTATCGCAGATGGAAGAGGAAAAAAATATGCAAAACTAATTGAATTCTCAGATACAAAAAAGCGTGTTTACAACGATTAATAAATGGATAAAATTATAGCATTTATTTACTATAGTTGAATCATTACAGAGAGTGCACTCCTGCAAAATAAAATTGCATTTGGTTGCTCAAAAGCAGAAGTTTAACTTTGTTTTTCATACCTTGTATATCTGATATGTTATATCTTCACCAGCTTCCTCATTATGGATAGAATAGGTGTGGAGCAGCATTCCAAAGGGCTTGAAGTTGACCTCCTTCTCCAGCAGAGACACAAAGTCATCTGTGTTTGTGCAAAAACCAGGCGGAATGATTTCTCTAATTTTACTTTCAACATCATCTGCCTGAATATTACAAAAAGGGGCAGGATCAGTGGAAGATGAGAAAAAGACAGCATTGATGTCATTATTGTGCTATAAGAAATGAATATGTGAGAGATGATATGGCCTAGCAGTAATAAAAAAAAAAAGAAAAAAAAAGAGAAGAATTCCCGTTGTTCAGTAGTGACCTTCCAGCAAGTAAAGGAGCTTGAGACACTGGAAAGGTCAAAATCCAGCCACTGTAAGCATCAAAAAGCTCTTGATTACAGCATAAGTTCATGAATACTATTATGTTTAGAGACTGCTACATCTGTCCAAGTTTGTCTAAGAGTGTTGATAGCTATTCTGTTAAGTGCAGCACGCTCAGATGCTAAGACTTTCCAGACAGCAATTCTCCATGCAATGCTACACAGCCTTTTAGAACTCAGGCTCACAAACAAGCAGCTCGCAAGAGGTATTAGGTGATGCAGATCTAAGTGGAGAAGGGACAAAGATCAAAAATGGTAGCTCCCAAACAGGAAAGTGACAGCTAGCACACTCTCACATTCTTATGTCCTCCTGCTTGAAATGCCTATCTATAAGATCAGCTGCAAAACACATTACAAACTTAGACAAACACATCCCATATTCTAATAAAAGTCAGTTTTGAAAAAACAAAGTTTGACCTAAAATAGTACAATTTACGAATACTGGCAGCAAATCTGACCTGTAGTCTAACATGCTTTGGAAGATAAAATATTCTGACACCAAAATTTAATTCGGAGATTACTCTTTTCAGATAACCAAAGTGAAAGTTAGAGACCATCAGCTGAGCAGACTTCATAATCCTTTTCAGACCCCCAGAAGACCACTTGATTGAATACATTTACTACTTCTTTTTAACCATGAATATTTGATGAAGTTTCACAATAACGTATTACTGCTTCTCACCAGGCAATAAAACTTAATGAATTGGTCTCAACTTAACAAAACCGTACTCCTCAATACAACCCCTAAAAGCCTGACATTACATTCAACAAAATGAGCTTACATTCAATTCAAACTTTCCTCTAGACAATGAATCCAGGTTTTTACTTAATGGAGTTTGCCGTGAGTTCAGCTGTAATGTTTGTATTGTATCTGTTTCCACAAGGACGGACACAAGAACACTTTGTGTTAACTTACTAAGCAGCTCTTTCACACCGTTTACATGCATGATGGGTATTAGTTCAAAACCAAGACCCTTGCTACTTAGCATTCAAAACAGGGAAATTAAGACGCTTAGAACAAAATACACTACAAAAGGCTAATACAACATGCTACTAATTCCTGTCCTTTCAACCATAGGCCCTTAAGTAGAAGCAATGCACCTGCAAATGAATAGCACTTTATCATTCAGTTACATTTTTATTGTAGAGAAAGATGGATTTAGTTCAGTACAAACAAGTTTTATTCTTAATGGTTTGGTACTACCAACATTTATATTTATATTTGGAGAGAGAGCTATTAAGCAGTTAAAATATAGCTCTACAATACTTGCTCTAAGAACCAAGTTAAAACGTGTGCAGTCTTAACACCCATTTCATTCTCAAAACAAAGATGATTTACTGGAGTCTTTGCTATTCTTCATAGATCAGTATTAACTAAACCGTATTTTCTTTACACTTACTGATATAAGTGTGTGACACAATCAGCCATTTTTTCAGAATCAATGAATTACATTAACAAACATGTTTATATGGAATATATTTTAAAAATCCCTTTTTTAACTGTGCAAATGCATTGTTTACAGAGATCTTAAGTCTGCACTGCTTCCAGAGCTGTAGGAAACCACAACTAAGAATCCACAGTGACTCATTTTACATAGCTGAAATAGGCACATAAAAAATAACCTAGAATTAAAACAATACTTCCAAGCATCAGTTCAGTATCTCAAGCTATGTGGAAACAATCTAAAGAAGGTGAATATACAGTATGAAGCACTATATAAATAATGTTTAAGGAATTTTTCTCCCCCTCACATTTTTAAGTTCCTTTGTTAGTGGTAAGAAGGAAGCCAAACTGTCACCTGCTGAAAGCCTGTAAGATAACGCATCCATCACTAGCTGCCACCAGAGAAAAATCTTATTTTCAGTAGAATAGAAAGAATTAAAAGATGACAGAGGCTTAGCAGATAAAGCACTAGATAGTACTTCTTGGTTCTATATGACTACAACATGTTGTCACTTACTGACACCTAAAAATTCCCTCCCCTTGAAACAGGATATGACATAATTTAAGGAAAGAAAATACAGTCTTTAGTTACTTCTAGGGTTAACGGGATTTCTCTCTCTTAGAGAGAAAATCCCAGAATCTTCAGTTTGAGTGGTGGAAGAAGTTTAAGTGATCCAATTTTCCGTTAGTAAGTCCTGGAATACTGGAATCTTGACGTATCAGCAACATAAAAAAATAATTTTTTAATACCTACAATTTTTAACAGAAACATTCACTACTTAGAGGGCCCTTTCCAAACTCTTCTGAGATGCTCATAATCCAAGGAGCTACCAAAATTTGTTTGCTACCTTCCCTTGTCTATTTCTTTGATATTGTTGAGAGTTTAATTTCTTTTATCAGAGCAAGGCACTCGCATCTTACCAACAGGAATGGATGCACACAATAACACACGAGCTTCTCTTCAGAAAAACAATCCTGCTGACTACTACAACAATGTTTAACATAGGCAAAGGCACTTACAACAAAGCATGCAAAACCCTGAATTAAACCAGCCAAGAACTGTTGAGCTTCTGGTTCATGGAAGCACTGCCTGTAATGTATTACCTGTACTATCAGAATTATGTGATGTGATGACAGGGAATTTGGAACAGGCTTGTAAATACACTTGATTTGCAGTAGGACTGCTTAAGTGGGTAATGTCTTTGCACATTACATTTGACTCTGGATAATTTTAGTATAGAGATTTTTCTCGTATTAACAGGCAGCCACGACGTTTGTCTACTACATAGATGCTGTTTCAGAGTGACTTTATTTAAAATAATTATAGAAGCATATTTAACAGCTGAATTTCTCTAATAATGATATGCACGGAGTGATCAGCAGTATTACATAAAAAAAAGAAGCCAAATATTGCGATAACACTTTCTCATTAATTTTTGTATAAAGCAAATGTACAGACTAGCTGCACATATAGAGTGCAGTGAAATACTTTCCCCCCATCCCATCATAAAATGCAGATGAAAAAGAAAATACTGGAACAGCTGCAAATCTCAAAGCAGCAATTCAGAGGTCAATGCTATTAATATTTACAGTAGAAAAAAGCAGCTTCTCTTCAGATATTTGAAAGAAGCTACTCCATTCAAGGGAAAATTCTGCCTATTTTCATTAAATGAAGTGCCAGTTTCTGTTCAAAACATGATCATACTTTGCTGAGCCTTCCTCAATATCATCTCCTTAAAGATGAACCTAAACCATGCTAAGATGCATAAACGTGACTGGAGTTCTGGCTCTTGGCATTTCAGGATTGTATTTTCGTCATGTTCAAAAATATTTTGGATTAAAAAAAAAATTGGTATTGGGATAAGTATTTCTGTCAATCTCTAGAAGGGATAGTAGCAGCTGCTTTTGCACCCCAAACTTAGTATCACAGAACAAAACCACCTGCTGTTGAACGGGCTTGTATGGGCATTTAGATACAAAATCCTAAGCTGTGAATAACTGTGTGGACCATTAAAACCAACCTCTTACTTGCAACCAGTTATGTTAAAGGGAGAAACTGCTGTCTTTTCCTAAACACTATTCACAGCACAAAAGATTACCTGTCACACATGGTAGATAGTCTGCATCTTAGTATAACTACCTTCAAGGAGCAGAGATCAGCAAACAAACAGTTAACTTTGCAAAATAAATGTTAATATGCATTCAAATTAACATCCTGCTTTAATGACAGCTTATGTTTCAATCTCTGCAAATGCATTCATATCTTAAGGTAGTTAAACTGATGGCAAATACAAATGCAGAACAAGACTGATTACAGCTATGTCTTTTTTTCAACATAGGTTCAGATATAGCACCACGAGCAGCCTATTTGTACGTACAGTGTTAGTAACACCAAGGAAAGCACAGGGTAAATGACAACATTCTTCCCATTCAGTCAAAACCTGTAAATGCTCTGGAACGCGTACAGAAGCCTCACTCAGAAAGATCCTCTTTATTGTCCTCATCTTAATCCCTTAAGCAACTGGAGGAATAATTCAATATAAGAAACAGGGTTTGAAAAAAGCAACCATTCTCAGCAATCAAAAAAACAGCTGCAGTGTGTTTAAGGCAAGATAGACCTCATTTACCTTGCTCGTACCTCCAGAAAAGTAAAGTGGGTTTACCAATTGTACAGAAAATAGACTCCAAGTAAAAAGGTGCTATGGGTGTGGATTCCTGGTGTGACAAAATTTTGAAATTATACTGGTGAAAAGACGGGCCATTTGATTTTAATATGTTGATTACATTGCCAACAGCTTTCTTTTTCCCTTTATTTCCAAAAACCTTCTTAAGAAGAACATGACCTTTCACTCCTAAGATATGTTGCTCTAACCTTGAAAGTATGTCAGACATGTCCAGGCACTTATCCTGTTGAACTAAGTATATTCTAACACACCTTCAAAATCAGGAAGGACAAATCTTTAAAATTCATTTAACAAAGTCATTCCGATGTATCTCCCCCTTTACATAGGCCTCTCTTTGCAATTACTTAAATAAACACCAATGAATTTCAGATTAGTCACTCAAATACGGCCTTAAGTCATATTCTGAGAGCATACGGACAGGAGAGAAAAACAAATCTTTCCTACAAGTGTTCTATAAGCTCAGAAAAACAGAAAACACAAAACCAAAAAGATCCTGCAGAGAGTTGTATCTCATATTCCTCTAAGATGTAAAGCACACACGATACCTCTCCACAAGTTTATAATCTCTTTTCTGCCTTACTTGTTTTCCACCTGTAAAGAGACACAGTCAAGTATACTATCTCATGAAGTATTTACAGAAACGTCCTTTTCCTTCTTAGTGAATTTTCTCCAACATAAAAACCACCAATGCTAGTCCTCCTCCTGGACTCAGTTTACATGAAAATCCAGATTTGCCAAGCTGAGGTTTTTTTGTGGAACAGGCTTTGTATTAGCACCTCATGTCTGACTGTACTGTTTGACACAACTGTGATGGCACTGGAGTCAAAGAAGGGGAAAACCTATAGGTGAAGCCCAAAGCTTTTCTCTAGCTTAGCAACAAGGGAAGCTTTTTCTATTTACTTTTAAAGTAAATCATGTTTAGGTGGGATATTACTAAATCTAGAAATCCTTTCCATACCCAAGTAAATCTTCTAAAGATTACATTAAAGACTTAAGCAGACCTGCACTTACCTCCACGCAGTCAAACTTTTCATTGACTTTAGATGTGTATTCAATGCGGAAGAACGTTGACAGGTTACCAGCAATATAGTACAAAAGGATCTTCAGTCCCTTGTAGCCAAAAGCAACTTCACTGAGAAAGGAGAAAAGAACAATCAGGAACTCTACACAAAGCAAAATATTCACATCACAGTGCTTTCATCTCATTTGAAGTTCACATCCTCTTTCCCAGTAAGGTATAGTAAGCTTCCTAATAGGAAAAGGGAATCAAACTGCACATGCACTATCCAGACAGAGATCATGCCTTGCACTATTTCTACTATTTTGCTCCTCTAGTGGAGAAACAGAACATGTTTCTGAATTCAGTAAGGCAATGTCTGTGCCCTTACTGTAACAGCTCAGGAGAGAGCATCTGAAATAGCTAATACTGTGTTTAAGTTTTTTCAATAGCTTACATTCATTAACATTTATATTAATTGATCAATAACATTTATTAAAAATTACTTTGTAGTGTAGTGTAATATTTTCAAATAAACTACTGCAATTTATACTGTATAAAACACAGATAATCAGACATGGCAGTATGTGGACAATTTTTGGTTGACAGTTTCTATTTAGTCATCCAATGTCACTAGAACCAAGCAAAGGCAAAAAAAAAAAAACCAAAAAACAAAGGTGCGCAATACAAAAGCCTTTTCTACACATTAAAAGTATGTGTTGCCTGAACACAAACACTTTATTTTTATGAAGTATAGAGAACTCCTTTTCTGACAAAAATCTGCAGAAAGTAGTAATGTTCACAAAATAACAGGACAATTTTTTTTGTTATTTTAAAGCATAGCTAAATTTTTTTTACTGGAATTTTTCTTTTATGGTAGCACATTCATAACTTAAAACTTGAAATATAAGTGACAGAACAAGAATTTGCTTGTTAGTTATATTAACAGATTGGAGAGTTCTCCCATTACTAGAATTATAACTATAGTCAATAATAGCTGCAGTAGATGTGTAATACCATAACTGATTTATTACAATTAATATATGTAATTCATACTAATTAGAGTACTTAGGAACTTAAGAAACATAACTGCTTCAAGAAGTCCACAGAAACATGCATCTGGACTTTCCTTAGTAGGTTTTTTTTGGATTTTTTTCTGTTGTTTTTGAACTACAGCCAGATTGTTGACTATCACTGAAATATTAAATGACACTTCAGCACTAGGGACAGAGTGGCTAACTTCCCTACAATACTAATTAAGTCAGCATACTTGAAATAAAAGAAACAATACTTTTCTATCTTGACTTTAATACTCTGACACCATTTCTAAAGCTTTCTCCTGGAGAAACTGGCTGCTCAAGGTTTGGACATGTGCTCTGTTCACCGGGTAAGAAACGGTCTGGATGGCCAAGCCCAAAGAGTGGTGGGGACAGGAGTGAAACCCAGCTGGCAGCCAGTCATGAGTGGTGTTCCCCTGGACTGTGTTGGGGCCAGTCCTGTTTAGTACCTTTATCAATGACCTGAATTCAGGGATCAAGTGCTCCCTCCGTTGGTTTGCAGAAAACACCAGAGTGGGAGGGAAGTTGATCTGCTGCACTTGGGTCACCACAACCCCACGCAGCATGACAGACTTGGGGAAGAGCAGCTGGAAAGCTGCCCAGCAGAAAAGGACCTGGGGGTGCTGGTCACCAGCTGGCTGACCATGAGCCAGCAGTGCATCCAGGTGGCCAAGAAGGCTGTTGGCATCCTGACCTGTATCAGGAATAGAGTGGCTGGCAGGACCAGGGCAATGATTGTCCCCCTGTACTTGGTATAGCAGAATTTCTTGTTTTCTAACAATTTGGAAGCAACTTTTCCCTTCTGGACTTATTGACACTGGAAACTTTTAACTTACTCATCTCCAAACACTTGATGGCTATACTCTGGATTAAATGTTGTGTTGTCATCCTCCAAATCCTCAGGAAAGCGAACTGAGGGGGGGAAGAAAGAAAAAAGAGCGTGACCAAGTCATCAGCTTTGGTTTGTTTATCCACAGATACCCTGGGAGCTGTTCATGCATTCTTCTACTACAGACAACTCCAATTAAGAAACTATCCATGTTAGGCTGCCACACAAATGAAATAAAGACATCCTGTACAGTTTAGGCGCATGTTATTTGATCTGAAGATATCAAATCACTAATCAGAATAAAACTGAGAAATTCACACAGATGCATACACATATATGTTTCATACATACACCTACTGAATATTTCTGCCTTTAATTTCATCTTGAACACTGAGGACACTGCCTAGCTGGCTTTTCCCACAACAAACACATTGATCATGTACTCAATGGTGCCTTCTCCTTCTGTTATTCTTTTCCTAAATGCATGTGAGAACACTTCACTGCAGAGGACTTTCATGGACTGATGACTGGAAAGAAATGTTTATGTGCATTTATATTCTTACCAAAATTTTGGAGAATCAGCATGGATAGATACAAAAGAACTGCAACAATATTATACTGGTACTTGTACCAATATTACCAAAACAGTGACTTTTTTCTTCCTGATTCTTTACTTTTCTTTAAAGCCTAATAATAAACAAGGCTTTTTCTGATAACGTAAAAATATTCACTGTAATGATGTCTATTCAGACTCAGTAACTTACTGAACAAGCATTTTATTCATGCTTATGGAATTACAGCAGTTGCTCCACAGCAATTACGAAGTTCTTCCATCATTAAATACGTGACTTATTATTAGTGGATGAAATTAGAGATTAAAGGAGGATTTTCCAGGAAAACGATTTATAATACTGAGAAACTTGATCCTAAACATTTTCTCTGTATTTACAGTTAAAAAAACCTCCCAGCATTGGAGGGGCTGTAGCTCTTAACTTTGGCATTAAAGATACAGTTCGGCCACACTAACAAGGTACAGGTAGCTCAAAACAACTGTTACTCATTTTTAATGTCGAATGAGTTGATATTACATTAGCATGAGTATGCAATGCTGTAAGAAGAAATATTGCTATCAAAGCCTTTTTTTTTAAGCACATGGAATATTGAACTACAGCTTCATTGCTGCTTTACTCCAGTAAAAGCAGAGATGAAGTTTTTTTCTGATACTATTAGAAAGGAATTATTTGAAGAGAAAATGCAAATGAAGAGTGTCCAAGTGACAAGATAAAAGCAACGGAGATGGTTGCTCTTGTCTTCTCAGGTTTAATTCAGAGAGCAACAGATTTGAGGCAAAGTAACAACCGTTAAAAAACAAAGAAAGAAGAAACAAAACAAAAATCAAAGGGTAACTCTCATCAGAAATGAGAACCCTGAATATGATAATGTATGGCTGCTTTTATATCCCATGAAAAATACATGTTATGTTTGGTCTTTTTTTCAAATGGTACTACTTTGTAGCATCTCATCTTTTCCTCTTGATATAATTTGTATGTGGAACATCTAAACTCCCTGAAAGAATAAAAAAAGAAAAATAATCTAGCTAAAACAGGCAATGGGCACCTTAATTAAAAACCTGATATAGCAGCTCCTTGGATTTCTAGACAAAATTCACTCATGCAATTATCTCTCATTCTTTATTTTGGTTTTAGAAAGGTGGAAGAGAAAAATAAAACATTCAATCCAGTAATAAAACTATTATTTGAAATCAAGTTTCAGAGGAAGAGAAATATTCACAATTGCAGTGGCTGAAAAACTTCAGTATTGTGCTTATAATGACATTTTGACTCACAAGCCGAAGGTGACTGGGTATTAAAATGCTAAGCTATACAGAGCAGATTACTAACAGTAGTTCTGAAAAGTCTTTAACAGGTTGATTACTTTAACTTTCTTAATAAATTATAGTATATGTACTGCTTAAGGGAACAAATTGCTGAGGGGCTGTAAAGATTAGACAGATATGCCTTATTCTTCCAGTTATTGCAGCTGCATGTAAGTTTAAGATATAAACAAGTCCACCAAGAGTTCTGCAGTTCCAACTGCATTGTAAATATCCTAGTAAGGAAATTAGCTAGAGAGAGCAATAAACAGTTCTTGAAAGACTAGTATTTGTCCTATTCAAATTTTAAACAAATGTCACTAAAAATGTCTTGTGTAATCCAGATGTTGTGAGGGAAGGGTAACAAAAACCCCAACCTAACAACGTTTTTCAGTTTTTTCTTGCCTTTTTTTTTTTTAACCTGTCAAAGAAAGAGGAAAGGGAAAGATGTTAAAAATATGTAATTGGATATTTAGAACCCTATAGAAATGAGTTCTGTTGCTACAGTCAACACATACTTAGGACTATACCATGTCACAAGAATTAGAGAAGAAAAGGGAAACTCAAGAATATAACAAATACTTCAAGAAAATAAGATAATGTAATTCCAATGCACTTTGGTGACATGCTAATAAGATGCTGATGACATTATTATGCAGAGACAGGACTGAATTTCTATGGCTGTACTTCTAGTAATCTCAGCAAAACTAGACCATGTATTTTTTCTCTTCAGTTGCATATTCACATTAACAGTACATATTTATACCTGGCTGGATTTAAGCAGAAGGAAGTTTCCTAGGAAGTTATTAAAATACTCCAATATCAATTGCACAGTATTTCAAAAGTGACATTACCTAGCTTCAGTTGAATTGCTTCATTTGTATTACACTTGTATTCAGCCAGCTTCTTCTCCATAGCAGTAAGTCCTGAAGAAAAAGTCAGGTTTTTTAAGATTCAAGGGGTATTCAATCTATATGTCACTTACTCAAAGACTGCATTAGGAAAAGGGTTATAAAACCAGAAAACATACACAAAACCACTAAAAAAAGGTAGATTAAAAAAAAAAGCTATGCTTCAATGAGTTAATATGGAGAATATATTTATCTCAAACACTTTTCTGCAGCTAGAAAAAACTAGAAAACAGACAAGCACCTTTCTTTCTTGTTGCTGAGAGTTAAGGGCATTATCATAAAATTATTAAGTGTAATAAGTTATTACCAATTAAATGTGTATTTTAAAATGTAAGTAAGAAAACAGGAATTCAGTCAAACACGTTATTTAAAAGACATGTTAAGTAACAGGTGTCAGGACAGTTCAGGTATTTGCATTAAGTCATTTTCATGAACAGGTGCTCATGAACTACAGCGGCATGTACACCACCAGCAATTATTTAGCTACCACTGCTCTTCCAGAGCGGATGGGGATGAGAAAAGCAAATAAACTGTATTTAGTCTTTTTTTCAAAGCCAGCACAGGAGGCATGTTTCACTTATGGTATTTTCCAAGTGCTTTACAAATATAGTGCCCCTTCATTCCGGAAAAAACACCAGAAAGGTCGTACACGTGTAATTTCAGTCAGCGAACTTGGAGTAAAAACAACGTCGAGTTCTTAACTCCCTGCCCGCTCCCAGCAAGCTCCTGGACACGGAGACGCTTAGCACTACTTATCCTACTGCCCGCGGATACCCCTCAGCAGCAGCGGCACGACCGGGGCAGAGACACAGAGACACGGCAGTCAGGGAGGCAGAGACACGGCAGCCG